>NW_021027235.1:1810866-1845745 GCF_004153795.1 Camellia sinensis | reverse complement strand
AACACTTTAATGCATTAAGAACAAGCATAAAAAAAATTCTTTGAAATCCAACACATATGAATTCCTTGAAAAGTCCCAACACATATGATTATTATCCTTCATAATAACACTTTAATGCATTAAGAAAACAACATAAATTTTTTTTTTGAAAAGTCCAACACATATGATTATTATCAAAATATTAAACTTTAATATAATATAAAAGAAAAAAAGAAGACATTTAAAGATGTCCTCCTATTTTATATATATATATATATATATATAGATTATAAGATGAGAGAAATAAAGTGCTATTTTATTATAATGGAGGAGATCTTATAAAAAAAACGTGTAGACATGAATGTCCTCCTATTTTATTGTTTTACAATTATCTATATATGTGAATTGTGATTTTAATTTTTAATTTTTTTAAATGTCTTCTTTTTTCTTTTTTTATATTATATTAAAGTTTAATATTTTGGTAATAATCATATGTGTGGACTTTTCAAGGAATTAAATTTCTTTTTTTTATTATATTATATTAAAGTTTAATATTTTGATAATAATCATATGTGTTGGACTTTTCAAAAAAAAATTATGTTTGTTCTTAATGCATTAAAGTGTTATTATGAGGGATAATAATCATATGTGTTGGGACTTTTTAAGGAATTCATATGTGTTGGATTTCAAAGAATTTTTTTATGCTTGTTCTTAATGCATTAAAGTGTTATTAATAAGGCCAAGACTTGGGAGTTGGGAGATGTTAATAAATGCTAAGTTTTTTTTTTTTTTTTAAATCAAAAAATCAGGAAATTTAGATTGGAGATTGGAGCTCCCACTAGGCTTGGGGTTAAAAATCTCATTTTACTTAATATATAGTATAGATTTTTTTTTTTAAATGTCTTCTTTTTTTCCTTTTTATATATATTAAAGTTTAATATTTGATATAATCATATGTGTTGGACTTTTCAAAAAAAAAAAAAATTTGTGTTTGTACTTAATGCATTAAAGTGATTATGAAGGGATAATAATCATATGTATTGGGACTTTTCAAGAAATTCATATGTGTTGGATTTCAAAGAATTTTTTTTTATGCTTGTTCTTAATGCATTAGGGCATGTTTGATTGGGTGGATTAGAGCATGGGATTGAGATTATTAATCCGTGAGCTCAATTATCCTATATTTGTTTTTAATATTTTTTTAGTTAGGATTATAATCCAATGGATAATTAATCCAACAAATTTGTAGGATTATTAGTAATGAGGTAGGGGTGAGATTATTAATCCAATAGATATTAATTCAATTGGATAGTGAATACCACATTAATTTAAAAGGATTATTAATACTTCACTATTAATCTTGTGAATCAAACATGACCTAAAGTGTTATTATGAGGGCAAGACTTGGAGTTGGGAGATGTTAATAAATGCTATTTTTTTTTTTAAATCAAAAAATCAGAAAATTTAGATTGAGAGATTGGAGCTCCCACAAGGCTTGGGGTTAAAAACCCCTTTTGCTTAATATATAGTATAGATAGATACTAGCATATCACCCGCGCTATGCATTGATTGTGTTTACAATTATCTATATATGTGAATTGTGATTTTTAAATATATATTTTTTAAATGTCTTCTTTTTTTTTTCTTTTATATATATAAGTTTTAATATTTTGATAATAATCATAGTGTTGGACTTTTCAAGGAATTAAATGTCTTTTTTTATTATATTATATTAAAGTTAATATTTTGTAATAATCATATGTGTTGGACTTCTCAAGAATTTTTTTATACTTATTCTTAATGCATTAAAGTGTTATTATGAGAGATAATAATTATATGTATTGGGACTTTTCAAGGAATTCATTTGTTGGATTTCAAAGAATTTTTTTATACTTGTTCTAATGCATTAAAGTGTTATTATGATGGTAAGACTTGGGAGTTGAGAGAAGTTAATAAATGCTAAGATTTTTTTTTTGAAAATCAAAAAATCAAGAAATTTAGATTGGGAGATTGGAGCTCCCACAAGGTTGGGTTTAAAAACCCCTTTTGCTTAATATATAGTATAGATATAAATGTAATATTAAGGTAGATATTATTTTGTATTTTCTTTTTTTTCTTTTTTTTCTAGTTGGCATGTGCTAAAATAGCACATATTATTTTAGCACATTATCCTATTTAGGTTACAGTCATCTTATTTAAGTCACATCACCTCTCTACCATATTACTTCAAACCCAACCTATATTTCACGTTTTTTTTTTCCATAAAAAGTCAAAAAGTATACAATCGAACACTTCCTAAACAAGTGTTCTTTATCATTTATGGAGTGTTGGCTTTTTTTTGGCTTTCGAAGGTTAATTATGTAATTTTTAAGCGTGCCAGTAAGGTACCAATTTTCAGACGATTGTGTTGAAATTTTTCAGTCTCAATAAAGAAGACTTTTATGGTACCTTATTTAGGAAAAACTTATAAATAATGACAAGTATAACGAACAGTTCAAAAACTAAATTTCATTAAGTAATAAGAACTTACAATAAACTTACAATGAAATGACCCAGTCTCGAAGAGGTTCACAGTGACAAACTACTTGAAACTACTCCTAAGAAATGATGTACAGACAGGAATTGAAGAACTGAAAATGTAAAAACTAGAAAGAAAAATTGAAGTAAATAACTGGTTTCTGAATCTAAGTTTGGGTCTTCTTTTGTTGGCCTTCTCTATTATTCATACTCTCTAATGGTAACTGTCGAAGTGAACTTTTAAACGTCGAAATGCCCTTCCACGATCATTGTTTATGCCTGAACGATCTACTCCCATTACACCTTCCTTGCAGTTGGGCTTCCCTCTTGAATTTGAATTGTGAGTAACCGTTGGGCCGCATCACCTCGCGCCTTCTAACTGTTTCCATGCTGCGCAGATCCATCATTACCAATATGAACTACCACGTGTCTGTCGCTGATTGGGATTTGCATTAACTTCCCAAATTATCTTTTACATGCCACGTGTGATGCTACGATTAGCCTATACAAAATATATAGCCAACGGAGTATCTTTAGAATTTAACTTCACATGCTTACTTTCCCTCTATTAAAAAATAATCAGTGTGTTTGGTTTAAATTTTCTAAATTTAATTTTTTTATTTTTTGTGCTTTTTATTTTTAATAAATATTTTTATAATTTTAAGTAATTTTTTACTTTTTTAGATGCACTTTAGTTTAGATGTATCTAAATAGTGAAATATTTGTAGAAAAATATTTTTAAAAATTAATAAATACACAAAAATATGAAAAAATGTATTGAATTTTCAATTTTTTCTTTTTTTTTTGTATTTTGCTATTTAGTGAATTTTTTAAAGATTTTTTTACAAATATTATACTTTTTAAGTGTATTTATGTTAGGTGCGTCTAAAAATTAAAAAAAAATTGCTTCAAAAATTAAAAAAATTCAATGAAAACAAAAAAATACAGAAAATGAAAAAAGTAAAATTTTCTGAAAAATGAATTATGGAAATGGAAACCAAACAAAGTAAATAGTTCATTTTGAGGAATTCAACTTTTTTTTTTGTAGTATAATTATTGCATTTTTAAAATAGGGTAAATTACACTGACACCCCCTTAGGTTTATGTTTAATACAGATACCCCCCTCACATTCGGGAAATTACATCCCCACCCTTGAGGTTAACAATTGCATTATAGAACACCCCTGCCGTCATATGGCCGTTAAGGCCATCAAAAGAATCTTGATGACATCAGCCCAAACAGTTTAATCGACTAAATTACCCTCTATGAGACCTGTAAGTTGGAAGCCGCTAATAAAAGGTAAATGAATCTCAATCAAACTCATGAGATCTACACTCTTATCAATACCATTATCACCCATTTTCTTGGCCAAGCTACAGGAATATCTGATAGAAATAGAAACTATTAATGAAACTTAGATGTCCATCCTTATCCCATTTTCGGTGGTATAAAGATGTATTCCTGATGAAAGTTATGCAAAGAGTTGATGGTGGTGCTGTCCATTGGAAAGCTAAATTCCTAGATGGACTTCCAACCCTCTTTGCTGAACGAGTCCGTAAGAAATTACGAGATCTCCATCGTTCTATCGACATCCCCTACTACCATATACCTATGGCAACTCATTAGTTTGGTCACTTCTGAAGGTCTTGCACTTTGTAACGACCTTAAACTCCAGCAAATACATCTAACAGCATATTACAGGAAGAAAAGAGTTAGGTGAATTTTGTGAACAATTTGCTTATGATCCGCCACTTCATATCCCTCATAAGCAAAGAAAAAACAAACATTATCCTAAACCTTATAAAAAACATAAAAAGGTATTCCAAATCTAAGATCCAGTCACAACCTCAGATTGCTAAACCTAGATATAAATCTAAGTCCAAAGGAAAGTTCTTTCTTTTTTTATATTATATTAAGCCGTTTTGGGAAGAGCACAAAAACGCTTGCGTTTTTGTTGCTATGGAAAAAAGCTGAGCCAACTATGTTAACAAATTATGTAGAATTTCAAAGTTTGGCAAGGTTATTTTGGTCATTTTATTTTGATTTGATGCCATAAACAAATATTAACTAAAAAAGTCAAAAACTAGCTTTTTACCAACTTCTCAAATCATTTTCTAAAAAAGCCAAATAGCTTAGTAAAAAGTTAAAATTCAGCTTTTTATTTTTTTTATTATATTATATTAAAGTTTAATATTTTGATAATAATCATATGTGTTGGACTTTCAAGAAATTCCTATGTGTTGGATTTTTTAAGGAATTTTTTTTTTATGATTGTTCTTAATGTATTAAAGTGTTATTATGAGGGATAATAATCATATGTATTGGGACTTTTCAAGAAATTCATATGTGTTGGATTTCAAAGAATTTTTTTTATGCTTGTTCTTAATGCATTAAGGGCATGTTTGATTGGGTGGATTAGAGCATGGGATTGAGATTATTAATCCGTGAGCTCAATTATCCTATATTTGTTTTAATATTTTAGTTTAGGATTATTAATCCAATGGATAATTAATCCAACAAATTTGTAGGATTATTAGTAATGAGGTAGGGGTGAGATTATTAATCCAATAGATATTAATTCAATTGGATAGTGAATACCACATTAATTTAAAAGGATTATTAATACTTCACTATTAATCTTGTGAATCAAACATGACCTAAAGTGTTATTATGAGGGCAAGACTTGGGAGTTGGGAGATGTTAATAAATGCTATTTTTTTTTTAAATCAAAAAATCAGAAAATTTAGATTGAGAGATTGGAGCTCCCACAAGGCTTGGGGTTAAAAACCCCTTTTGCTTAATATATAGTATAGATAGATACTAGCATATCACCCGCGCTATGCATTGATTGTGTTTACAATTATCTATATATGTGAATTGTGATTTTTAAATATATATTTTTTTAAATGTCTTCTTTTTTTTTTTCTTTTTTATATTATATTAAAGTTTAATATTTTGATAATAATCATATGTGTTGGACTTTTCAAGGAATTAAATGTCTTTTTTTATTATATTATATTAAAGTTTAATATTTTGATAATAATCATATGTGTTGGACTTCTCAAGAATTTTTTTTTATACTTATTCTTAATGCATTAAAGTGTTATTATGAGAGATAATAATTATATGTATTGGGACTTTTCAAGGAATTCATTTGTTGGATTTCAAAGAATTTTTTTTATACTTGTTCTTAATGCATTAAAGTGTTATTATGATGGTAAGACTTGGGAGTTGAGAGAAGTTAATAAATGCTAAGATTTTTTTTTTGAAAATCAAAAAATCAAGAAATTTAGATTGGGAGATTGGAGCTCCCACAAGGTTGGGTTTAAAAACCCCTTTTGCTTAATATATAGTATAGATATAAATGTAATATATAGGTAGATATTATTTTGTATTTTCTTTTTTTCTTTTTTTCTAGTTGGCATGTGCTAAAATAGCACATATTATTTTAGCACATTATCCTATTTAGGTTACAGTCATCTTATTTAAGTCACATCACCTCTCTACCATATTACTTCAAACCCAACCTATATTTCACGTTTTTTTTTTCCATAAAAAGTCAAAAAGTATACTAATCGAACACTTCCTAAACAAGTGTTCTTTATTCATTTATGGAGTTGTTGGCTTTTTTTGGCTTTCGAAGGTTAATTATGTAATTTTTAAGCGTGCCAGTAAGGTACCAATTTTCAGACGATTGTGTTGAAATTTTTTCAGTCTCAATAAAGAAGACTTTTATTGGTACCTTATTTAGGAAAAACTTATAAATAATGACAAGTATAACGAACAGTTCAAAAACTAAATTTCATTAAGTAAATAAGAACTTACAATAAACTTACAATGAAATGACCCAGTCTCGAAGAGGTTCACAGTGACAAACTACTTGAAACTACTCCTAAGAAATGATGTACAGTACAGGAATTGAAGAACTGAAAATGTAAAAACTAGAAAGAAAAATATGAAGTAAATAACTGGTTTCTGAATCTAAGTTTGGGTCTTCTTTTGTTGGCCTTCTCTATTATTCATACTCTCTAATGGTAACTGTCGAAGTGAACTTTTAAACGTCGAAATGCCCTTCCACGATCATTGTTTATGGCCTGAACGATCTACTCCCATTACACCTTCCTTGCAGTTGGGCTTCCCTCTTGAATTTGAATTGTGAGTAACCGTTGGGCCGCATCACCTCGCGCCTTCTAACTGTTTCCATGCTGCGCAGATCCATCATTACCAATATGAACTACCACGTGTCTGTCGCTGATTGGGGATTTGCATTAACTTCCCAAATTATCTTTTACATGCCACGTGTGATGCTACGATTAGCCTATACAAAATATATAGCCAACGGAGTATCTTTAGAATTTAACTTCACATGCTTACTTTCCCTCTATTAAAAAATAATCAGTGTGTTTGGTTTAAATTTTCTAAATTTAATTTTTTTATTTTTTTGTGCTTTTTATTTTTAATAAATATTTTTATAATTTTAAGTAATTTTTTTACTTTTTTAGATGCACTTTAGTTAGATGTATCTAAATAGTGAAATATTTGTAGAAAAATATTTTTAAAAATTAATAAATACACAAAAATATGAAAAATGTATTGAATTTTCAATTTTTTCTTTTTTTTTTTGTATTTTTGCTATTTAGTGAATTTTTTAAGATTTTTTTACAAATATTATACTTTTTAAGTGTATTTATGTTAGGTGCGTCTAAAAATTAAAAAAAAAATTGCTTCAAATATTAAAAAAATTCAATGAAAACAAAAAAATACAGAAAATGAAAAAAGTAAAATTTTCTGAAAAATGAATTATGGAAATGGAAACCAAACAAAGTAAATAGTTCATTTTGAGGAATTCAACTTTTTTTTTTGTAGTATAATTATTGCATTTTTAAAATAGGGTAAATTACACTGACACCCCCTTAGGTTTATGTTTAATACAGATACCCCCCTCACATTCGGGAAATTACATCCCCACCCTTGAGGTTAACAATTGCATTATAGAAACACCCCTGCCGTCATATGGCCGTTAAGGCCATCAAAAGAATCTTGATGACATCAGCCCAAACAAGTTTAATCGACTAAATTACCCTCTATGAGACCTGTAAGTTGGAAGCCGCTAATAAAAGGTAAATGAATCTCAATCAAACTCATTGAGTCTACACTCTTATCAATACCATTATCACCCATTTTCTTGGCCAAGCTACAGGAATATCTGATAGAAATAGAGAACTATTAATGAAACTTAGATGTCCATCCTTATCCCATTTTCGGTGGTATAAAGATGTATTCCTGATGAAAGTTATGCAAAGAGTTGATGGTGGTGCTGTCCATTGGAAAGCTAAATTCCTAGATGGACTTCCAACCCTCTTTGCTGAACGAGTCCGTAAGAAATTACGAGATCTCCATCGTTCTATCGACATCCCCTACTACCAGTATACCTATGGCCAACTCATTAGTTTGGTCACTTCTGAAGGTCTTGCACTTTGTAACGACCTTAAACTCCAGCAACAACTTAAGCAACAGCATATTACAGGAAGAAAAGAGTTAGGTGAATTTTGTGAACAATTTGCTTATGATCCGCCACTTCAATACCCTCATAAGCAAAGAAAAAACAAACATTATCCTAAACCTTATAAAAAACATAAAAGGTATTCCAAATCTAAGATCCAGTCACAACCTCAGATTGCTAAACCTAGATATAAATCTAAGTCCAAAGGAAAGTCTTTTCAGAAGAACAAATCCAGTATTAAATGTTACAAATGTGGACAGATAGGTCACTATGCTAATAAATGCCGTGTTAAGATTCAATCTAAACTTAATGAATTAGCATTAGATGATGATGTACAACAAAAAATATTACAGTTAATATCTTACTCCAGTTCATCATCAGGTCCTTCTGATAATGAACTAGCAGCCATTTATTCAGATAGTTCGGAACCAGAATCTGACAACAATTCAGACAAAGAACTTTGCCCTTGTAAATCTTCAGTTAATCAAGTTTCTGATGAAGTAAATTATTGGAAAGCTATTGTTGAAATGAATGGACTTAATATTGGTCCCAGTATTAATGTCCTTACTGATTCAGAACAAAATCTTTTAGAAATTGCTGATAGTATCAAAGATCCAGCCACAAAACTAAAATTTCTTGAAATGTGCTATAATCAGAAAAAAGAAGAAGTGCTTCCCTCTAAGCATTATAGCATGAAAGAAGTTTTTAACCGTAGTCAATTAATGACTTCCAGTACAGAAAAACCCATTACAGTTCAAGAATTAAAAATGGAAATTAATGCATTAAAAGTAGAAATAAAACATTTACAGAATTCAAATCTCATGGTTCAATCACAGATTAAGAAGATCAATAACCAATTACAGGATAAAGAGAAACATGACGTATCTGAACAAGATCCAGATTATTTAATGTTATTAAATAGAATAACATTTCAAAAATGGTATATTCGTATCACTTTCATGATTCAACCAGATTATATTATTCGCGATGCAATTGCTTTGGTTGATAGTGGTGCAGATATGAATTGCATACAAGAAGGCTTGGTCCCCACCAAGTATTTCCAGAAAACTAGCCAGTCACTAACTAGTGCCAGTGGTAATAGTTTGTATATTGATTACAAACTTCCAGAAGTTTTAATTTGTAATCAAGGATTATGTTTAAAAACCTCTTTTGTTTTAATTAAAAATATGGCGCAAAACATAATTCTTGGTACTCCTTTCCTGAATCTTTTAATGCCTATTACCAAAATCGATACAATAGGTATTCATACAACTCTTGATAATCAAGGCATTGTTTTTGAATTTATTACTTCGCCTTGTACAAAAGAATTAGATCAAATTACTGATTTGGTTTCTTCAAAACAAAACCAAATCAATTTTCTTCAAAAGGAAGTTAGTTATTTAACTACAGAACAAAGATTACAGCAATCCTCTTTTCAGCAAAAAATTAAATTACTTGAAAAAGAATTTCAGGAAGAAATTTGCAGTGATGTTCCCAATGCTTTTTGGGATCGCAAGAAACACATGGTTTCGTTGCCTTATGAGCCAACTTTTAATGAAAAGAAAATTCCTACAAAGGCTCGTCCCAGTCAAATGAAAAAAGAGTATATGGAACTTTGTAAAAATGAAATTAATACTCTTCTCCAGAAAAAATTAATAAGACCCAGTAGATCTCCTTGGAGTTGTACTGCTTTCTATGTCAATAAAAATGCAGAAATTGAACGTGGTGTTCCTAGGTTAGTAATTAATTACAAACCTTTGAATGAAGTTTTACAATGGATTAGATATCCAGTACCAAACAAAAAAGATTTGTTGGATAGATTACAGGATGCAGTGATATTTTCTAAATTTGATATGAAGTCAGGATATTGGCAGGTTCAAATTGTAGAAAATGATCGTTATAAAACTGCTTTTACAGTACCCTTTGAGCATTACGAATGGAATGTAATGCCATTTGGATTAAAAAATGCACCATCTGAATTCCAACATATTATGAATGATATTTTTAATCCTTATACAGAATTTGCCATATGTTATATAGATGATGTTCTAATCTTTTCATCCTCTATTGATCAACATATGAAGCATCTTAACATTTTTAAGCATGTTATTTCCAGAAATGGTCTTGTTGTTTCTACCCCTAAAATGCAACTTTTTCAGACAACTGTTAGATTTTTAGGACATAATATTCATAATGGAACTATTATTCCTATTAATCGAAGTATGGAATTTGCTTCTAAATTTCCAGATGAAATAAAAGATAAAACACAATTACAGAGATTTCTAGGAAGTTTAAACTATATTCATGATTACTATCCTAACCTTGCCACTGATGTAGCCATTTTATACAGTCGTCTTCGCAAAAACCCTCCTGTATGGAGTCCAGAACATACTGCTGCTATTAAGAAAATAAAAGCTAGAGTTCAAACTCTACCTTGCTTATGTTTACCTCATCCAGCTTGGAAAAAGATTGTTGAAACTGATGCCTCAGATTTAGGATTTGGGGGCATATTAAAACAATTTAATCCCAATACTAATAATGAAGAACTTCTACGTTTTCACTCCGGTATTTGGCATGATGCTGCTAAACAGTATCCAACAATTAAAAAAGAATGTTTAGCCATCATTAAATGTGTTTTAAAATTCCAGGATGATTTATTAAATCAACATTTTTTAATTCGTGTTGATTGTTCTACTGCCAAACAAATATTTCAAAAAGATGTTGCCAATTTAGCCCAAAAACAAATTTTTGCTACTTGGCAAGCTACTCTTTCTGTCTTTGATTTTGATATTGAATATATTAAAGGTGAAACTAATTTCCTTCCAGATTTTCTAACTCGTGAATATTTGCAGAAATCACATGCAGGGTAGAAGCCGAGGCTCCGCACGACGGGGCCGTGGACGGGGTTCTAACCCCTATAATACAGAATTTCCGCCATTATTTGGCCATTCCAGTAATCCCGGGGAATCTTCTAGCAAGTCTGCTAAATATGTCCTCCTTACTCCAGAAACAGCTTATCTACAGAATACAATCAGAGAGGAAACCGTCCTCTATATTGATTCTTCTGATATCCAATGGATGGTTGATCCGTGGGAGATAAAACGCCGTTATCTCGCCACTCAAAATGCTCCTCCGCGTTTTGATCAATACAGATATGTGTACGAGCTAATTCTTACCGAACTTGCTTCCGTACAATTCCAGCATCATTTAGCAGATCCTAATAGGACTGCTAGTCCTATTAATTACAGTAAGGCTACTATCCAGAATATTGTGCCTATTCAGGCTTGGGGTATGCATCCCCATGATACCAGAACTCTTGACATCCGTTCTAAGGAATCCAGATACAGTTATTGGGATTATATTGATGCTTTTTCTCAAGCATTTTACTATATGAATCCCCCACGCAGCCATTCTTGGTTCTTTCGTGTTCTTCCTGATGTTCTCAAAAATGATCTCCCCAATTGGTTTCTCATTTGGTGGGATAAATTTGGCATCCAGCTTGATGCCTTTCCAGAACATGTACGCCTTGCCTTCAATGAATGGCAAACTGCTTTTAGTCATATTCCAGTAAATAAAGAAATTTCTATGTCCAAATGCCTTGTTCATTTTGTTATCCGTTTTGGCATACCATGGATATGGAAATGGGATTTTCAATGTGACTTCCAGAATAAAGTTCCCATATTAAAACGTGTTTTCCTGTATAAATGGTGGATTAAAATGGATGATCCCAAACCCAAGCAGGAATTACTCCAGAAAATCAAGGACCATACACAAGCATGCTGGGATGCGTCCCCTAAATCCATCCCAGCCGCTCCAGTAAATCCTTTTGTTCAAATCCAGCAAGAACTCAGGGAAAAATATCCAGATTTATCCGAAACAGAACTTGTCATCAAAAGTATGGATTATATGAAACAACAATTTCTTCAATCCATGTTCAGTAAAGATTCCAGCATGAAATCCACATCCAGTACCCAAAGCGAAGATGATCGGACCACAACCGATCCATATGATGAAGATAATACCTTTACTGTTCTTGCGGGTGAATCTCAGGATCCGGAGGACGAACCGACCGAACCAAATTATGGAGATATTTGGGATTCGGTTACAGAAATGATTGCCGACAAATTACTCCATGACAAAAGTAAAGGTAAAAGCAAAGCATCATGATTTAGCCAACTTTTGTCTGCCATCAACTTTCCAGCTCTACAAACGGCCAAACTACTTTCGGTGACCACTCAACAGACGCACCAGCTTTTGATAAAGCAGATTCCCATTATCTGCCACCTTTCCAGCTGTCCCTCTTGCCGACATTTAAAGATAAGAAGATAAGGATGCTCGACTGCACAACCATCCAGCACACGCCACCTGTCTTCATTATCATTCCATTTTGTAATATAAATTGGTAGCCTCTGGTCTGTGGAAGGCACCACGAAATTTTATTTCCTAAGTTTTATATTCTCTCTCCCCTCTCTCTTTCAAGTTTCAGGTTGTTTTCCCTTTGTAAAAGTTTGAAGTATTATAATAAAGTTTGCCGTTTTGGTTGTAAGTATTTCTTTTCTTATTTCTTATCTTTCATGAATGTCCATATATCAACTTGTTATATATAATGATATTTTGAATATCTGGGAAAATCGAAAACGTAACATAGAATATTATCTTACTATCACTCGTAATGTTCCTTGGGCTTTAGATCAATTGGCAGAGTGTAATAATAAAATTAATCAAGTCCAGACGTTAATTAACGAACAAATTTGCTTTTTAGCAAGGGCCAATCGGCCTCTTCCTCCTCCTCCTCCTTCAGAATCTTAATTCATGGACTATATATGATATAATTAATTCTAAATAAAATAAAACTATTTACTATGTTATTCCTGGATTTGTGCCAGTGAAAGGTAGCATAGTGTGAGGCTGAGTGGGACGTCACCCAAGTCGCGTAGCTCCAATGTCCGTCAAGCGGTTAGCGGTAAGGACCTTGTGGTAGTATAAGTCGTTGACAGACGTGCTCCGTCTACCCCTGTGTAAGCACATCTTATTGGTATCAGAGCCATGTTTAACGTAATAGATAGTTTGTTTTATTCATTATTAATTATTCATATATAGTCACACACATCAAAATGAGTACTGTTCCTACAGAGGAGAATACAGTAGCCCCTACAGTAGCTGAAACAGAAGCTTCTACTTCAGAAGCCAGAGAGCTTGTAGCTTACCAGGAAGTTAAAGAAGCCCTCGACAAATGGACAATCCCGAAAGTAGATCCAAAGGCCATTTATATACTTTTTAAGTGTATTTATGTTAGGTGCGTCTAAAAATTAAAAAAAAAAATTGCTTCAAATATTAAAAAAATTCAATGAAAACAAAAAAATACAGAAAATGAAAAAAGTAAAATTTTCTGAAAAATGAATTATGGAAATGGAAACCAAACAGAGTAAATAGTTCATTTTGAGGAATTCAACTTTTTTTTTGTAGTATAATTATTGCATTTTTAAAATAGGGTAAATTACACTGACACCCCCTTAGGTTTATGTTTAATACAGATACCCCCCTCACATTCGAGAAATTACATCCCCACCCTTGAGGTTAACAATTGCATTATAGAAACACCCCTGCCGTCATATGGCCGTTAAGGCCATCAAAAGAATCTTGATGACATCAGCCCAAACAAGTTTAATCGACTAAATTACCCTCTATGAGACCTGTAAGTTGGAAGCCGCTAATAAAAGGTAAATGAATCTCAATCAAACTCATTGAGTCTACACTCTTATCAATACCATTATCACCCATTTTCTTGGCCAAGCTACAGGAATATCTGATAGAAATAGAGAACTATTAATGAAACTTAGATGTCCATCCTTATCCCATTTTCGGTGGTATAAAGATGTATTCCTGATGAAAGTTATGCAAAGAGTTGATGGTGGTGCTGTCCATTGGAAAGCTAAATTCCTAGATGGACTTCCAACCCTCTTTGCTGAACGAGTCCGTAAGAAATTACGAGATCTCCATCGTTCTATCGACATCCCCTACTACCAGTATACCTATGGCCAACTCATTAGTTTGGTCACTTCTGAAGGTCTTGCACTTTGTAACGACCTTAAACTCCAGCAACAACTTAAGCAACAGCATATTACAGGAAGAAAAGAGTTAGGTGAATTTTGTGAACAATTTGCTTATGATCCGCCACTTCAATACCCTCATAAGCAAAGAAAAAACAAACATTATCCTAAACCTTATAAAAAACATAAAAGGTATTCCAAATCTAAGATCCAGTCACAACCTCAGATTGCTAAACCTAGATATAAATCTAAGTCCAAAGGAAAGTCTTTTCAGAAGAACAAATCCAGTATTAAATGTTACAAATGTGGACAGATAGGTCACTATGCTAATAAATGCCGTGTTAAGATTCAATCTAAACTTAATGAATTAGCATTAGATGATGATGTACAACAAAAAATATTACAGTTAATATCTTACTCCAGTTCATCATCAGGTCCTTCTGATAATGAACTAGCAGCCATTTATTCAGATAGTTCAGAACCAGAATCTGATGATAATCCAGAAAAAGAACTTTGCCCATGTAAATCTTCAGTTAACCAAGTTTCTGATGAAGCAAATTATTGGAAAGCGCATGCTGCATAATTTCTAACCATCTAATACAAATAACAAGAATAAACAAAAATTAGTTCTGTAACAAGAATACAATAACAAATAGAGTAACAAGTTTATAATTAATTATTAAATGAGCAATACATGAGCCAAATACCATGCTGAAGACATACTCCATTTATTGGATTGCACTCCAGGCTGCCCTTCATCCTACAATATCACATTAAATAAAAATATAATGACACTAAATAAGTAATGTTTCAATGCATTCAATAGTCAAGTATGTGATACTTACATGTTGTCCCCCTACCACTGTTGAAGTAGAACCTTTACCACTTGCACCTCTTCCAGTAGGAATTCCATGACCTGAACCTCTACTATTACCTGTGCAACTGCCACCTACATTACTCTCTTTAATAGAAATTCCCCTTCCTAGGCTTGAACCTTTTCCACTTTCTTGGCTCATTGCAACCCCACTTGCTTGCCCTGCTGTAGAAACACTTGAACCACTAATTGAGCTAGATTTACCCTTTCTCTTCACGGGAGCCCTTTGACAAGTCCTTTTATTGTGCCCAATTTCTTTGCATATGGTACATTTAACAGTGCATGACCTTCTAGAATCATTAGCTCCAGGGGCAGCTTCACAAACTTCCATTCTCCTACTATTTGGAGGCCTACCAGGCAGTCTCTTAAAAACTGGAGGCTTTAAAGCTTCTTTTGGAACTTCATCCCACATACTCTCATCATGTATGGGATGAATAATATCCCCATATGCACCTAAGAACTTATGCCTCTGATAAGCTTGATCACAAAATGTTTCAATGTTCATTCTCCTATGAGAAATACAAGCAGCTGCATGCTTGCAAGGGACTCCACTAATGTCCTAAACTCTACAACAACAGGACCTAGTTAGGAGGTTTACAATGTGCACAGTAACACCTTCCATCACTTGATATTCATCTCCACCAGCAAATGTGATCTTACACATCCTTGATTTGAAGACAACCTCATCTAACTTCTTCCTAATGGTAGGGGTCACCAAATTTTCCCATGTAGCAGCTTTCTCAAATCTTTTATGCAATTTTCCCATTAATTTGGTCCTAATACTTTCCAATATTGTAATGACAGGTTTCCCTCTTACATTTCCCATCCAATTGTTAAATGATTCAACCATGTTGCTGGTGATATGGTCACTTTTCACACTAGGATCAAAGGTGTGTCTAGCCCAAGCTTCTGGTTTCAAGTCATTTAACCATTTATTGGCTGGTCTTGACACCTTTTCAATTTGCCTCATAGCTATGTTGTAATCCTTCTGAGTATATGCTCTAGCTGCAACCCAAAATGATCCCCTAAGCTTTAAACCAGGAAATTTTGATTTAAAATTATTAAACAGGTGTCTACAACACCTCCTATGAGTTGCTTCAGGCATGACTTCCTTCAAGGCAGGTTTAATGCCCTAAAAAAAAATAAAAGTGAACAAAAGGTTATATTATAAATGCATAAATTCATTAGACAAATTACAAACTAAATTATTTCATTTCAAAGTGCATAAATTTACCTTTTGGCCATCTGACATTATAGTCCATGGCTTGCTTTGAGGACCATCATCAATAATGGTGCGCAAATGCTACAAGAAGAATCTCCAACTTTCCTTGCATTCACACTCTACCACATCATATGCTAAAAGAAATAGACCATTATCCCCATCCAAGGCCACAACAACTAGCAAGACTCCACCATAAGAACCTTTCAAATGACACCCATCCATACCTATAAAAGGTCTACAACCATCTTTGAACCCTTTCTGCATTGCTGCAAGTGATATGAATATCCTCTTGAACATAACTACATCTAACTTAGGACCAACTCTGCCCCTTTCAATTTTAACCAAACTTCCTAGGTTAGTCTTCATTATTTCATTTGCATACTTCGACAACTTACTATATGATGCAGCATGATTACCCTCAATTGCTTCCAATGCCTTCCTCTTCCCCCTATAAAGTTGCATTCTTGAGGCCTCTACACTATACTTTTCAGTCAATTCATTGTGCATAGCTTCAAGAGTCATCCCTGGATTACCCTTAAGGAATCTTATGAATTTTTCTACTATCCATGTTGATGTTGCTTCAGGATTCCTATCTACTCTCATACAAGTATGGTCAGGCCCTAATGACTTAATTTTGAAAGTTAATCCATCAGGAAGGAGTGAGGCATGGATTCTCTAATTGCATCCCCTAGAACCACAATGAGCTGTTACTCTAACTCTATCATTCTTCAATCTCACCAATGTGAACCCTCTCTCAGTGGCATATTCCCTCAAATAGTCCTAAAGTGGGAGATATCTTCAAACATCATTCCTTTCTCTAATGTAATTGTTTTCCCTTCTTTAATCTCAAACATATTTTCCTTCATAAACCTATCAGCATTTATAGCTTGTACATCCTGGTCATCACTAGAATAGTCCCTTCATCATCATTTGATTCATAATCTGACAATCCACCAAGATCAGAACGGTTCCCATTATCCTCATGTATTTATTCTTCAACTTCTTCACCATTCCATTCTTCATCTTCTTCATTTGAATCAGAAACCATATAAGCTTCATCTTCTTCACCATCCTCACAGTCAATATTGTTATCATCACCCAGTTCATTCCAATCCACATCACTATAATCATCCAAATCTCTGAACAAATCATCAACCATACTAGGCCTAGATCGAAAACCCATAGCTGACCTACTATTGCTCCCATGTTGCAAATGCATATTAGTCTCATGGGTCTCCTCAAAAGGCCCATAAGGGTTGAACTGCTGGTGGTACCACACCATATTAAATCCAATGCATCGCATGACTTGCCAAGGACATAACTTATTTGCAATTTCACCAACTATCAAGCAATAACTCCATTGGTTTGTTACTTGCTGGAGTACTATATTTTAGAATGTGACATTAACAGCATTCCTTTATAATGACCACTATTATCATGCCTCATATCTCAGTAGCCATTTCCTGATATAACAAGGTAATAAATTAAGACAAATCATGTATACACAAAATGAGAGACTCGTTTATCCCCAATACCATTTAAAAGAAAAAAGTTTATCCCCCAATAAGTTTACAAAATCCAGTCTTTCTCCAACATTAATCATGGTTGGTTTTGATTTCTTCATAATCATGTTTATGAATTTTTTGAAAAAAACTTAAAACCTAATTTATTGAAACAATAAAATACACAATAAAATACTCATCAATTTCATGATAAGTTTTACCATTTTTGACAAGAAAAAAAAAATCTCAATAATTTAAATATATAATAATATATATATATCTCTTTCGTAGTTATTTTTGTCAAATTAATTTTTATTAAAAAAAATTAGAAAAACCGATTTTTGGAACAAAACCAAACAACTATGAAATCAAGTGATGTTTTGTCACAACATTAATGGAAATTAGCAAACTCCAGAACATAAGCACCAATTAAACCAAAGTAAAAAAAATTGGTGATTTAACCCCCCCCCAAAAAAAAGGAACAATCAATTATAAATATGTTCAGAACTCAAATGACCAATCCTACGAAGAAACATAAACACCATTACAGTATATGGGATGAAGGTTCGTGCAAAATGAATTTTCCAGGAGGAAAAAAAAACAACATAAAAGTTAAATTACTAATAGACCCACTTGGCTTGTGCTTCAACTTCTATAGTTCAGGAATCACAAAAACACCATATCATAAATACAAAAACTCAACATGTGTTTGAACATGGGTAACAATAGTTCAAACCTTAATCAAAAAATGTTAAAACAGAGTATAACACCTAGCGAGGAAAAAATTATCATTGGTTATTACCTTAGGTGAAGAACCTGAAGCGAAGGAATCTTTCGTGGGTAAATCATGTGCTTCAATAAATGCGAACAATGAACTCCCAGGCAGTGGAGTATACCAAATATGAGTATCACCCACATAAGTCACAGTGCAGAGGCTGGATCGTTCTCTAGTGTGGAGAGAGTGTAGATGAGAGAGTCTGGGAAAAAGGTTTAATGGTAAAAAATCCATAGACGTATATGATATTCTTCCATCATATCAAGTGTGGGAGATGTATATAAATCAATGATATAACAACAATATCTATTATCCATCATCCATACTCTTTGATAAGATATGGTAGATGATAGAGTAGATTGAGTGTGTGCGGTTATCCGAAAATAATCTCAATTTCAAATTCAAGTAAATGGATAATGTAATTGGTCATGGGTCATGCCACAATGGGCGCCCCAAATTCGAGTCCAATACACTGGCCCCAAAAATTTTTTCCAACATCTCTCACATCGCACATGAGTGCTGACACTGTGCATATCTCTATCTCAATCTCCCACAATATTAAATCAGCACATACTAGCCAATGCAACCGTTGCGACGCAGAGAAACCACCTGCATGTGAGAAGCTCCTATACTTAGAAACTCAAAAGTGCAGCCAGCAGCTCAGACATTTAACCCAAAAAAGTCATGAGCATATGATCTCATATACCCTCAGACCAGCTTAATTACACCGAAGTCCAAAAAAACATCTTTAATCCCTCAAAAACAGTGATGTTTCGACCCTCTCATTCTTGCAATATATTCACACTTAATTCAAGTCTCTCATACCAAGTAGATCGTGAGTTGCTAGCAAAAGTATAACAAGTGGTGTAAATACTAATGATCTTCCCTTGCCCTCATGTATTTAGTTTAGGATGACCGTTTCTTTCCAGATATATCCCTTAAGGCCGAATTCATATATGACCGCAGACAATATCTACCAACAGTAGCAGAACATCAACCTCCTTACCTGTGATGAGGCAAGTCAAAAAGTCATAAAAGGGTACATGTAAATGAAATCATATCAATAATGACACGTAGACTCAACGGTGAGGACAACAGGGATCCATTCTCTATACCTCATCTGCCCGGTCGCCAGCACAGTTAGTACTGAATACATGTGGTGGTGAGTAACTCTTCCAAAAGACGTGACGTGATACTCGAGTACACCATAGATAAGATATTAGTCAGTCGCTTCTACGCCTAACTCGAATTCTGTATTTGCTCGCCTTCCAAGCGGCCAAATGAGATCTCTATCTGGCTAATCATAACAGCAAACATGGGAAAGTGGGTACTAACATCCATGTTTTGAGTCCTTATCATACCTTATCTAGTTGTAACAAGGGCGAGCATACATAGTGATAATTTAAGCCTCTCTTGGACTCCAAATGAAAAATAAACACTAGGTCTTGCTCAGCTCCAAGCGCCAAGAGCGATTGCTGGTGAGTGAGCCAATTTTGCTTGTAATCATCATCATATGCGAACATTATGACACAAACTATAATAGTGTCAACATCCCATCTTCTCACAACAAATAAAGTTATCGATTTTTAAAAAAACACGACCACTATAGCGATCCGCGGTTGTCCCTCTTCAACTTGTTCTGTTGTATTCCAGATCGGTCTTCCGTGATGTTGTGGTGTTATACCTTGTTGTCTCTTATTCCACTTGATTGAGTTTTAGGATGTACTGGGGTTAGAGATGTTACAGGTTGGTTAGCTTTGGTTTCAATTCTTGTTGCCCACGTTTTCAGGAGGTCCGTCTCGAGCTGGTCTTCTTGCGCTCGAGTGGATATTGCACGCTCCCAGTTTTTTCGTGTCCTCTGCAAAACTTCTGCAGGTGTGATTATTTACGCGATCGAGGCGTTTCTTTTCGCTCGAGCGGTGGCGCCGAGCGGGTAGTACATTTGGGCGATAGTTCTGGGAGGGGGAATCTACAACTCGAGCGGACTGGTTTTTGCGCTCGAGCGGATGTACTTTATTTCATTGTGTCCTGGCGCGTCGAGCGAGCGCCTTATTGCGCATTCAAGCGGACATAGTTTTTTTGTTCTTGCGCTCGATCGTTGGTGTTCTCCGCTTTCAGAGGCGGAAATATCGTATATCAGTTGGCAGCTGGACATTTTAAAATCACTTTTTTACATTCTCCTCTCTCTCTTACTTTCTAAAAAGCCATTTGCAGTTAGGGGCTGTCCGCGGGTTGGTTGGGACGGTTTTGCGGTTCGGGTTTGGACCCGCCCAGCATTATGCGGTTTTGGGAAAAAGTAACCCACAACGCCCATAATCGGTTCTACGGTTTGTGCAGAATAGGGTTTCGGTATGTGCGGACGGTTGCGGACGGTTCTCGGATTGAGACTTTGTTTTCAAAATTTTTGATTTTTTAACTTTTTTTTCTCCTATTTGTTCGAATCTTTATTTTGCGACCTTTTTTCTCATATTTTCTAAAATGCTCCAACATTAATAATTAATGAATTAAAACTTATAAAATAAAAACACAACAAAATTCAATTAGTAAGAGATCTTGATCAGAGCAAACAGATATATAAATATTTATGAACTGAATTCCAGTTTGATTTGAAGACTGATCATTTGAGGGCTATGTGAGTCTTCTAGTGAAGATCCAGTTTATTAAATGTGTCCCCAACACAAACAATTATATATTCCTGAGTGTTGAATCAGTAAGAGATTTTGATCAGAGCAAGTCAAAATTGTGTTCAAGAAAGTAGAATACCTGTTTGGGTTCCCCATTTTTGCCGCACCAAAGTAATGGAAATTATGTGACTATGACTGCATCATTTGCATCAACGGGCAGAGATCTCCTGGGAGAAATATTAGAATCAAGATGTCAGCAAGCAACTCACAATGATACTAGCTATGAATGGTCAAAACAACTGGTATTTAATCTTTAAATTTTTTACAAAATAAACTACAAAAACAAGATCGGATACATCAGATCAGAAATTAGAAAATTCAAGAGATCTCTGATGAAGAACAATACTAAAGACATTCTAGTGAGCAATTTCTACAAACCAAATCAGAGAAAATTATGAAATGTAATACATATTATATATATAATATAAAACAAAAATAAAAAGCATCTAAAAGTAGTTCAGCTTAAGATTTACAACATCTCAAGGAAACCTAATCAACCCTTCGTTTGCTTAACCCAGAAAACAGAAAAGCAAAGAAAAATAAACCCACAAAATTTAACTTTTTAGCCAAAGGGTATGTCGAAAAACGCCAATTTAGCTAAATTTTCTGGGAAACCAACGGAGCCATGCATAGCCATAAGATATCAGATTTGATGGGAAAATTTTCTGGGAAAATGAAGAGATCTTACCTCATCCGTCAGCCATTAAGATTCAACCAAATTCAACACAACTAATATCAACGATCGGGGCGAGAGAAGAGAGGGAGATTGAGAGAGAGAGTTTACCAGTGAGTAGATCGGCGGTGTGATGATCGGTGCGATGAGATGAAAAAATACGAAGAGTGAGAGAGAGTGATCGTTGTAGCAGAATAACGAACGAGAGAGTGAGGGAGAGTGATAAGTTTTGAGATGAGACTGAGAGAGTGAGGGAGGCAATTTAGGGTTTTTGTTTGTTTGTTGTAATAGTTGAGGTGAGTGAGATGATGGACAAGCTAGATTTGAAAGAGGACAAAAAAAAATTAATTAATTAATTTTAATGCGGCGGTTGGCGGGGTGCGGTTCAAACCCGCAACCCGCCGCAAACCGAAATTTAATATAAATCCAACCTGCACCCTACCTAATGTGTTTGCGAAACTGCCCACGTGCATGCGATTCGGTTTGGGTAAGGCGGTTTGGGCGGTCGGATAACCCTATTGCCCAACCCTAATTTTGAGAGATTCCTCTCTCTAGAAATCCCTTTCTCTAGGTTTGATCTAGTTAGAGTGTTTCCCTTCCCTCGGCCTTTGTAAGAGTTGGTTGATCGTCGAGAGCTACACTTTGATATGAAAATAATTGAGTTTGGAGCACGTTGAGTTTCTTCACTATCTTTCCTTGAGCTCCGGAATTTGAGGTAGGATTCCTACTCACTCTTATGGGTTTTAACCTAGATTTTGAGCTTATTGTTTTAAATGGCTTGATTTTGGGACTCTGTGGTTTCAAAATATGTTAAGAGGATTTTGTGATTTGGGCTCATAATATGTTTTAGGTTTCAAATTGTTGTTGTATGTGCGTTGTTGATATATTAAGACCATTGGTCAATATGGGGAAATGGCATGGTAATTGATATACCTAAATTGTTGTAATATAATTATTGAGTTGACTAATTTGGAAAATCTGTGGTTACTATGAATTGAGTTGGAAATAATGAAATTGGCTCATTATGTTGTGAAATGATGGAGTTGGATTTGTAAATCGCTCGCTTTTGAAAACATTGATATTTTATCTGTTGGAGCTTTTATTATCTGTTTAGAAATAATTGCTTGGGCTACCGGTGGAGGGTAGTTTTGATTGTTGTAGACAATGCATGATGATTAGGCAAACTAAAACTAATCAATTGGATATGTCATAGAGTATGACGGTTGATAGAACACATTAACGTTATGTATTGATTGATTATGTATATGACCTTTGTGTATATACGTTGTGTGTGTAGGAGGAGATAGGGGATGTATTCCACAGTTTAGGCGAAGATAGGGGATGGACCTCTAAATCGGATGTTATTTGGGAGGAGATAGGGGATGGACTCCACTGATACAGCTCATATGCTTGTCAGATAATGTGTTGATATAGCTCATATGCTTATCTTTGGAAGTGTTGATACAGCTCATATGCTTATCTTTGGAAATGATGATATAGCTAATATGCATATCTGTTGAAATGTGGATACAGCTTATATGCTTATCTGTTGAGATGTTGATACAACTAGTACGTTTATCTACTGTAAAAATGGGAAATGTTTAATATGAGTCACTGTCTCATATAAGTGGTTGGCCAAGTTCTGAACCGTTGATGTAAATTGTGAAATTGATAAGAATTGGAAACTGAAATGAAACATTAACACAGGGGTCATGAAATGGGAATGAGTTATGAATTGGTTTATGGAAATTGAACATTTATCAATTGCTAATGTCTTAGTCATTGCTCATACTGTGTTTAGCATATCTCTACTGGGCGTTGACTCACCCTTTATGGGACATTATTTTCAAGTACAGGTAGTATGCCACCTCCAAGGACATAGCTTGGGTGAGGATGAGAGTTGAAGACTCTTTTTATTTATTTTGATGTATTACTTGTAAATTCAAGCCAAGGGCTTATTTTGTATAGAGTTGGTACTCTTCTTTTGTGTAACCAAGTGTTGACTTGGAAAGCTGTAAGCCCATAAGGCATTTGCTTTTGTTGTTAACATGTAATACAGTGTAATAATTACTCTGATGAATAGAAATTGTTGATTTTTTTTATATCAATGTATGTTTAAAGTAATGGGTTTTATGTATTATTTTGAGGGCGTTACAACCACAGCTTGCGCAATTCTAGATTCCAAACATAAGCCTTATCAGCACCTCTTGCGATAAGTATATACAACGGAATCCACCATGTGCGCCTCATATGAAGTGATTCAAGATCACTACCTCTTGCGCAATAACCTCTCTAAAGATATTTTGGTGACCAATTTGCATTCATTCTGGATGCGCCCAACTAGCGCATTGAATCTTCCAATGGGCAAATTTATATACTACTAGTAAAGCATTTTATCCACAGTCTAATAAGCAAGGTCAATGTCTAAACAATTCAGTTGACCATTTACCAAAGATAACACTTATCATGCCGAATACGCCCACATAGCGTACTTTAGGCTCCCACAAAAAAAAAAAATCAAGGAACATAGGTCATTTGTTTCTCTCAAAGACAATCTGAAGATTTACTCAATAGCTAAGGCTTAGACTTTTATCGATAGGTAAGTCAATGGGTTTGCAATTTTGCATCTAGAATCATTCTAGGATATTCCTTATGTAAGTCATCAAAGACAAACTGGGAATTCTCCCAAAACAATCCCTAAGGATTGTACATCCGAGCAGATAAATTACATCACCCATGTCCATCATATCTAAAACAGAGGACTGCCCACCCTAGGTGGCGACAACCTTATAAATTCCTGGCTCATAATGACTAAGTAAGGAAAAACTTCTTTTGGATCATTGATCATGCCTCAGTGGTCTTCATCGATCATCGTTGGCCTATCATGGCTTGACGAAATCTAAGAACCACTATTTGGATAACTGTTTTACGCTGTAAAAGATTTATTAAAACTAGCAACCTTTTTGCGCTCCTAACTTTTCACCATAAAAGCAGAAGGTAAATCCCTACGGATCTACTTATCCAATTCTCCAACGAGAAGTTGGGTCACAATGTCCACAAATCAATGTTCCGAACTTCTGTCAATTATAGCCTAAGTTGAAATAATCTCACTCCCCAGGAGAAAGTCTTTTCTTGGTCTACACCTTCCTCAATGGTGCGACTTTTCGGTATCTAGTGAGCCTTATGCCTCAACAATGACTATCCAAATTACGCATAACTTTAGAATAGTTTCGCGTCATAATGGAAAGTCAACCAAATTATAGAAATGGTTAATCCTAAAAGACTTAGTCTTAAACTGCGCAACATTGATCCACTTTCTAAAAACAGGGGACTAGAGCCTTTGGCATTATTTTAGGCTCTTTATCATCTTGCGGAGCAATCATGAATGTTTCCCTCTCAATCACGCAACTAAGAATGTAGAATATTCTTCTCTAATGGAGTAATCCATTAGTAGGCACATCGCTCCCACTGTCCCTAGGATATTGAAAATTTCTTTCCATTCTCAACTAGGCTGCATAAAGCGATATGCTTAGAATTCTCTATCTTATAGAGTTCCAAAACTCTATTACGTCACCTTTACTAAGAAAACTTTATGTGACTTAGTTACACTACCACAAAGCTGCTTACCTATATGCACAAAACCTAGAGGGTTTACATGACAGCATACAATAATATGCCACATGACCCTATGTGTTTACAAGACAGCATACAATAATGTGCTATAGAACCCTAGGTCTTAACTTCACAACCTTATGAGAATTAAAATAAAGATAAGCTGCTTAATGGTTACAGATCGCCCATAGATGGCTCTCTGCTAACCCATTACTCAAATGGAGTGTAAAATCTGATAT
The DNA here is from genome assembly GCF_004153795.1 of Camellia sinensis. Classification (NCBI taxonomy): domain Eukaryota; kingdom Viridiplantae; phylum Streptophyta; class Magnoliopsida; order Ericales; family Theaceae; genus Camellia; species Camellia sinensis. The sequence goes on along the minus strand of NW_021027235.1, from coordinate 1,820,114 downwards.
GGAGGGCACTTAGTCAGGGATATAGGCAACAAACTAAAGCACAATTCCCAATTGGAAAACATTTTGCGCCATCATCCACCTAACATTAACAATACTTAATTCTTTTTCTATACTACACCATTGTGTTGTTGAGTACTAGGAATAATCAATTTTCTAAGCATCCATTTCTCTTCACAGAGCTTTCTAAAAAATAACTCAAATAGATATTCGCCACCTTAGTCAAAACTAAAAGCACGAAAGCTCTTTTCTAATTGATCCCGATCTTATATGTGCAATGTCAAAAATCATTTCAAAACTTTTTGACTTATGGGAGATCAAATAGTCTTGACTAAGATGTGCATCGTAATCTATAAATGTGTCGAGATTTGGGGCTAGCTATCATACCTTTACACATATCCAGTCACAAATATCATAGTGGACCAAATGCGCCGATACAAATGCCCTTCTACAGCTTTCCTAATTATTTGTGCACAACCATTGTGAACAAAGTTACACATTCACATGAGAGCAGGATATCATAAGCGAGTGGGCCCGAGAGGGCCAACTCAAACCATCCATGTCATCTTCTCATTAATGTGATTAAGTATAACAAGCCACCGGTTCATGAACAATGTCATAAACTAATTCCAATCATCATAATGTGTGAGTTCTCGAAGACAAGTTTTAAAGGTTTAGGCCCAACTAGGTAATGACTCACGACTAATTCATATTCACTAGATCATAAAAGGATGTCATGGAGATATCAAGTGCGCCTAAGTCGCAAATTTAACTAGTACGTGCTAATCCCCTGCACCTTCAAGTCAATTTTATTCTCCATACACTTTGCCGCATCTAGTTGAAAGATGATGATGCTCCTCTTGCCATCTTTGTTTCTTGCTTCATAGTTACTTGCAATTAATTCTATTATCCACAAGAATGAGAAAATAAGCTATCAATCTATGACAGCTCCTGAAGTAACTTAAGCGCGAATTAGGCTAAAGAGTCTAATTCAACACAATGCTCTCACGAGTCATGCGTCAAATTCTTAGAGTCATAATAACCTTGTTGGCCTTGACCTTTTCATTACTATGCTGCAACGTTTGCGCTTAGTGGTAAATGTTATTCAAAAACATTAGCCTAGCTAAGGAACCATACAAAGAAGCACCTCCTCATGTCTTACACTCAAGTGTGGAAACAGTAAGTGTCCAGACTTAGACAAGTTGGCAATGCTAATAGATTTTGTAGCCACTTGGCGCTAATCCCTTCACTTAGTGTTAATAGATTTTTCTGCTACTAAGCGCTAATCTTTTAACTTCAAGTAATACTTTAATGCACACTATTATAGTGTATGAAATTTTGCTCCATCCACTCCCAACAGTTGGATAGAGAGCAAAACACTGCTCATACCGGCTACTCATCTTACATTTAATGACTAATTCATTTAAGCTCGCATTTCTTAGATGACATGACTCTTGAATGTTACTTCATCCAATGATGCAACATCATTACAAGTCAAATTACAAAGTCAATCCGCACAGCTCAATAGTCAAGATCATATACAGATCTATTGAGGGCTTACTAATTTCATAACTCCAAAACTTGCCAGCTAAAACTACGTAGCGTGCCGCTAACCATAGCGCACACATTAGTTTTTATTGTACCAAACAAGGCAACAAAACCACGGTGACATTAAGTCATGTTTCCTTACTTTGGCTCAATTAAGGTCTGACCTAAAGTCTCCAAGACTTTTTCTCATCTAAAGAATAGGATTACATTGTTCACATTTGAACATCTCTTCTAAGTTTAGGTCAACCAAATTAATTTCCATAAGCTAAGTCAATTTAGAGAGAAATTCTCATTGGGATTAATTTGATTAGCATAATATAATTTTGCCACAAAAATCTAAATTAAATAGTGACAATATTATACAAGTTGCAAGATCGGAAATCCGCTATGCTCGTAATCATTTCTTGCGCCACAGGTGACAATTATCCAAAATTTAATTTAATTTATACACAAAATATTAGTTTTCAAGAGTAAATCTACAAAGATTTCTCTCAACCAAATAACCTCCCACTGACTATGGCATGTACAAAGCATGATAAATTCCATACAATAGCATCTTAATGTAAATTTACAAATAACTCATGCTATATTAATTTAATAATGAAATTTAAATATAAAAAAAAAAAAACTAAGCATGCTTTTCTAATCACAACATATTAGAAACTCTAGGCCAAAAACAACAATATGTTGTATTTAATATTCAGATTATGCCATAACAAAAAGTATATCACTTCTGAAATTTTCTCGTATTTTCTGGAATTTTAAATAATTAATAAACACACATGAAATCATAAATAAATATTCCAGAATCTGAGAAAATTCAACAATCGTACCAGTAAATAGTAGACCATTACAGTGGTCTCCAGTAAAAATTTCAGTTCCAGAAATTTAATCATGCAACACCAGAAGCATTTTAAAGCAAAAATAATGAATTATTATTTCAGGATTATTTCAGGAAAAATATTTTTTATTTTCATAAAATTTTGAAAATTTTACAGAAGATAGAAAATTTAATTCTGAGTCTAACAGTACCAACCACGCTTAAAACAAAGCTATAACAAATTTCTTATGACCATTTAACGCAATTCTGAATTAAAAAAAAAAACAAACAGATCCTTAACCCCAGCTATCAAACCAGCCAAGCCAGCGCGAAAAAATGGCGTGGTGCGGCTCAGCAGGCGGCTCAGCGCACGGCACGCGCGTGATGGCCTGGATGGCGGGCGTGGTAGCGCGTGAAAATCGCGCCTGGCGCGTGGCAGTGCGTGGAAGCACGTGCCCACCGCTGACGACGTCATCTGGCGCGTGTGGCTCACGCGTCACCTGCCGGGGGTGTTTTCTAGTCTAATTTTGGTATTACCGGACTCTATTTTTCAAAATAAAAACATTTATGGTCTCAAAAATGACATTTAATGAACATAAAAATTGAGGTGTATTACACTCTCAATCTAATGAGAGTGGAAGTGCAGAAACCCTGCACTTCATCTTCCTCCTTTGTTAATTTTCATGTATATAAGGTGTATATATATTTATATAAAATTATACACATATTTTAATGCATAAAAATGAGCATGAAAATATCTATATTCGCTTTGATACCAATGTAAAACAAGTATAACGTAGCGAGAAAAAATTATTTGGTTATACCTTAGGTGACAGAACCTGAAGTGAAGAATCTTGTGCGTAAATCACGTACTTTAATAAATGTGAACAACGAACTCCCAACAGTGAAGTGATACCACAATATAAGTATCACCCATTCAAGTTACAGTGCAGAGGCTGGATCGTTCTCATATGGGAGAGAGTTAGAGAGAGAGTCTAGGAAAAAGGTTATGGGTAAAAACCACATAACGTATATGATATTCTTCCCATCATATCAGATGTATATAATCAAATATATAACAATCAATATCTATCTATCCATCTATCCATATCTCTTGATAAGATATGGTAGATATAGATATTGATTGTGAGTTATCCAAATAATTCAAATTCAAATTCAAACTTAAATGGATAATTTAATTGGTCATGGGTCATGCCACATGGGCGCCCAAATTCGGGTCTAATACCCGGCCCAATTTCCAACAAAAAATTTATGGAGAAAAACGAAATCATACAAACTAAATTTCAATTTGTACAAAAGAAACAGAGTACAAAACCCATTTTTTACTTCTACCAAACCTCAAACTCATTTACAAAAAATAAGAAATTACTTAAACCGATCGTTCATGGAGAAACCCCTACCTTGATCTTTGTCTTCAATGAGTCTTTGAGTCTTTCCTCTACACTCTTTTATTTTTATCTTCTCTCTACATTTTTCTCTCTTTTCTCTGGAGGCTTCTAAGTCTTTCCCTCCAAAGAAGGCTTGTGGTAGGCGAAAAAAGATGTGCTGAGATGACAAATAAAATATCCCTATTACTTTAATGTTTTATATGTATAAAAGTTAAGGGTAAACATGTCATTTTATCCTAACTATTAACACCGTTAAAGAATTAGACTGCCAAGGGGGGTTAGTGTAATTTCCCAAATGTAAAAGGGGGGGAGGGACTGTAATAAACTTAAATCTCAGGGGGTGTCAGTGTAATTTACCCTGCGAAATATTAATTTTTCAAAATTACCCTTTGACAGTATTTTTTGTTGGGAATATCAATTGTCATAATTATACTTTTTGTGTTAATGAATTTAAAAGAAGGACAAAATAAAAAATTCATATTATCTTAGTTCTTACTTTTTGAAAATGGCTAATATTTTGGATAATAAAAAATAAAATAAAAGGCTAATATTTTGAAATGGAAAGAGTATTTATTTAGTTGAGGTAATGCTATATAAATAAAATTTGTATACAAAAATGATATTTCTTATTTATGCTTTTATTGAAAATTTAAATTTAAAAAAATCACCACCATGCTTTACAATTATAAAATACCATTTGACATATATGAGTTTGTTTGTATAATTTTTTTTTATATATATTTGCATTTTTTATTTCATTTTGAAATTCTACGAGTGTCTTTTACTTTATAATTGTTTTTACCAATTTAATTTTATTGTATTTTATTTTTTTGTGAAAACATAAAAAGAAGAAAAAAAAAAAAACTTAAAAACTCCACAAAACATAATACTTCATTGGGGCTTAGGGCAGTACGGTTTCACAAATTTACTAATTAATGGTTTATGAATTGATTGTGATGTTATCATTATGGCTGCTGAGACGTGAATGTCATAATATAATTTAGAATAAATTACAAAAATATTTTTTGAAATTTTTTTAAAATACGGATTATTTTTTATCATTTTAAAAATTATAAATTCTCCCTTATTAGAATTTTTGATTAATAAAATTAATAACAAAAGGAAATTTTTAATTACTTGAAATTTTATTATTATACAATAATAAAATTACTTGTGTTGGAAATTAGGCCAGGTATTGGACCCGGATTTGGGCGCTCAGGTGGCATGACTCATGACCCAGATCATCTAAATAATTTGAATTTGAATTTAAATTATTATCTATCCTTTGGTCTAAATAACCCACAATCTTATATCTATATCTATAATATCCTATCAATAGATATGGACAGATAGTTAGATAGAATCAGCCTATATATTAGATACGTTATATATGGGATATAGGATGTGGGATGATCAGAATAATGATTGATATTTTTCCCATACTCTTTCTCTAACTCTCTCCCATTTATAAAACAGTCAAGCCTTTGCACTGTGACTGGTGTGGGTGATACTCATATTGTGGTATCACTCCATTATTGGGTGTTCGTAGTTTGTGGTTTGCGAAGCACGTGATTTACCCACAAGGTTCATCGTTTCAGATTCGGTCACCTAAGGTATGACTTGAATCGTTTTTACCCGCTGCGTTTTACATGATTTACATTGGTATTAGAGCCTTAATGGGTATTTTCGTACTTATTTTTATGCATTAAAATATGTGTATAATTATATATATATATATATACATGATATATGTATGAAAATTAATAATTTTTTGAACTATCTTCGATCAACCTGAAATTTATATATGTCGTAGTATATTTCATGTAAAATATATCTGTAAAATTTCATGAAAATCCAACGGTTAGATTTCAAGAAAAATGGATACCCATTTTATCTTCTCGAAATTTTACATGCATGATGGTTTTACATGCTTTAATTTCAGTCTACAAATTTTACATATTTAGAATTCTTGTTTCGAGACCTTCGAAACCATATATTATTTGTTAGATTTAGACTTACGGTTGATGAGATACATCAAACCCTAATTTGAGTTCATTTTTGAATTTTTGATGGCTTAAGGAAGAAGATGAAGTGCAGAGTTTCTGCACTTCCACTCTCATTAGAGAGAGAGTGTAATACACCTCATCATTTATGTTTATTAAATGTCATTTTTGAGACCACAAATGTTTTTTATTTTGGAAAATGAAATCCGGCAATATCAAAATTGGACCAGAAAACACCCTGGAAGGCGGCGCATGATCCGCATGCGCCATCTGATGACGTCAACGCTGCCACGCTCGCGCCATGCGTCAGCCACAGTCCGCACGCACGCACCGTCCGCGAACTCCACACGCAAGCCATCCGCGCTATGCACGTGCACGCCGAGCCGAGCCACGCCACGCCATTTTCTTCATCGGCTTGGCTAACTTGGCTAAGGTGCTATTTTTTTAAAAAAAAATTTGAACCGCGTTAAATGGTCATAAATAATTCGTTATAATTTTGTTTTAAGCATGGTTGGTACCATTGGTTTTAGAATTAAATTTTTTATCTATTGTAAAATTTTCAAAATTTTATGAAAATAAAAAATATTTTTCATGAGATAATAATTCATTATTTCTACTTTAAAATGCTTCTGGTGTTGCGTGACTAAGTTTCTGGGGTTGAAATTTTTATTGTAGACTACTATAATGGTTTACTATTTACTGGTATGATTTTTGCAATTTACCAGATTCTGAAATATTTATTTCTAATTTTATGTGTGTTTATTAATTACGTAAAATTTCAAAAAAATTCAGAATGATGTACTTTCTATTATGGCATAATCTGAATATTAAACACAACGTATTTTTTTTTTCTTAGAGTTTGTAATATATTGTGATTAGAGAAGCATGATTAATTTTTTAATTTATTTATTTAAATTCCATTATTAAATGAATATAGCATGAGTTAATTGTAAATTTACATTAAGTTGCTATTGTATGGAATTATCATGCTTTGTACATGCCATAAGTAGTGGGAGTTTTTTTTTTTTAATTTTTTTTATTTACGCATGGAATTGAATTAAATTTTGATAATTGTCACTAGAGGCTCAAGAGATGATTACAAGCATAGCAAATTTTCGATCTTGAGACATGTGTAATATTATCATTATTTAATTTAGATTCTTTTACTGCAAAATAATTTTTGTGTTGCTATCATTAATATTCCTTGCGCATTTGTTTACTTTGTATGTAGAAATAGTTGCTAAGACAGTGGTGGCAGACTTAACTAAGGGAGAGAAATTAGATGGCGACAATTATGACATATGGCGCTGTAACATCCAATACCTCCTCAATGAGCAAGAAGTGTTGACCACACTTGAACAAGTGATGGTTGAGCCGGAGCAGGGCAATACAACTCAACATCGTCGTGATCTTAAAGTCTTTCAGACTTTGCGTAACAAAGATCAGTGTGCGTGTTTTACCATGTTGAGCAGCATGCACAATGACTTGACTAGTGAGTTTAAGCATTGCCTGACTGCATTCGGGATGTGGGAAGCTCTCAAGAAAAAGTTTGGTATCACCTCTTTGGCAAAGCTACGTGGGCTGACTATGAAGTTTGACTCTTATCAGAAAAAGGCGCATCACTTGATGAAGCAACATTTAAGGGTCATGTCAGCCATGATACGTGAGCTTGCGGTTGTTGGGCACAATTTGACTCAAGAGCAACAAGTACAAGCTATGATTTTCTCTCTGCCAAATTCTTGGGAGCAGATGAAGTAGAACGTGATGCATAATGAGAGTATGAAAACATTCGAAAACATATCACGTCATTTGGAGCTAGAGACTGACCTCGAGGTAGCTAAGTCTGATGGTTCTGCTATGGTGGTTGAGTCAAGCTCACGTAGGACTTCTCAGTTCAAGCATGGAAAAGCAAAAGGTGCTCCTAAGAAGCAAACAGCAGCTGCGCTGAAGCCCAATAGCACTAGAAATTTCAAGCATAGGGGCAAGAGAGATGGCAAGAAGGTAAATGCTAAATTGACATGCTTTAACTGTAACAAAGAAAGACACTTCGTTCGGGATTGCCCTGAGCAGAAGAAGGTACTCCCTTACTTAATTTCTCGCATTCAATGCTTTGTTTCTAGTCAAGCATTAATTGCTTATTCTACTCATTTTTGGGTTGTAGACTTAGGAGCAACAGACCACATCGCGAGGAACAGAGTAGGTTTCGTCGAGTATCGCCGAATACTTGCTGGGAGCAGAAAAGTTTACATAGGGAACGAGTCCAATATGGAGGTGCTTGGCATTGGCACATATAAGCTGGAAATGCAACGAGGGCGCACCTCGTATCTTCATGATGTTCTTTATGCTCTGGATATTTGGCGAAATTTAGTTTCAGTTATTAGCATGATGAGCCTTGGTTTTGAGAATAATGGTGTTAGCATTTATTTGGGAACAATTTTTTATAGTTTTGGTTATCTTTTAGATGGTTTCTTGGTTTTGGATGTGGATGATTCTAGTTTTAATAAAAATGCCAATGGCTCTGTTTCTTATATTGCATCTATTTGTGATAATGATTCTATGAGATGGCATGCTAGATTAGGCCACATAGGGCAAGACAAGATGACTAGATTAGTTAGCGAAGGCCTTTGAGGCCAACTCGCTAGAGTCACTTTGCCTACTTGTGAGCACTGTCTTATTGGAAAGGCAACAAGGAAACCATTTGGGAAAGCCAAAAGGGCATCTATCCCATTACAACTTATTTATTCTAATAGACGTGGACCAATGAATGTGAGGGCAAGGCATGGAGCCCCTTATTTCATCACATTTATAGATGATTGCACGCGTTTTGGCCATGTATATTTGATTTCTCACAAGTTAGAAGCATTGGATTGCTTTAGACGGTATGTTAATGAGGTTGAGAATCAAATAGACAAGAGCATTAAAGCTCTAAGGACTGACCGGGTACACGAGCATCTATCTGAACAATTTAAAGTGCTCTGTGAGGAAAAAGGAGTTATCAAGCAATTGAAAATTCCTGGGACTTCGCAGCAAAATGGTGTAGCGGAGAGAAGGAATCGCACATTGCTTGACATGGTTAGATCTATGATGGCACAAGCTAATCTTCCTATTTCTTATTGGGGAGATGCTTTATTAACTGTTGCTTACATTCTTAACCGTGTGCCCTCCAAATCAGTTCCTTCCACTCCATATGAGATGTGGACTGGCAAAAAGCCTGATTTGGGCAATTTGCGGCCTTGGGGTTCGGCAGCTTACATACACAACGCTTCTCATAAGTTTGGGAAGTTGGGCCCTAGAGGAAAGAAGTGTATCTTCATTCGCTATAGTGAGCATTCTAAGGGCTATGTGTTTATTGGGGAGCATCCGGATGGAAGTGTGACTGAAATTGAGTCGCGAGATGTGGATTTCCTAGAGGAGGATTTCCCTAGCAGAGGTGAGGTAACTAGAGAAGTAGAACTCTATGAGATGGAGGAT
>NW_021027235.1:1732671-1790492 GCF_004153795.1 Camellia sinensis | reverse complement strand
TATAATGGAAATGGGTTATGAATTGATTTGTGGAAATTGAACATTTATCAATTGCTAATGTCTTAGTTATTGTTCATACTGTGTTTAGCATATTTCTACTGGGCGTTGGCTCACCCTATATGGGACATTATTTTCAGGTACAGGTAGCATGCCACCTCCAAGGACATAGCTTGGATCATGATGAGAGTTGAAGACTCTTTTTGGTTGTTTTATTTGTATTACATGTATAGCAAGCCAAGGGCTTAATTTGTATGGAGTTAGTACTCTTCTTTTGTGTAACCAAGTGTTAACTTGGAAAGCTGTAAGCCTATAAGGCACTTGCTTTTGTTGTTAACATGTAATACTGTTGTAAGAACTACTCTGATGAATAGAAATGGTTAATCTCTTTTGTATAATGCATGTCTAAAGTGATGGATTTATGTATTTTTTTTGGGGCGTTACAGGGTGCAAGCTTCTCCAAGAAGCTTAGAACAAAAGGGTGCAAAAGGGGCAAATCCTCCATACACGTGTATGGAGGACAAGTCCGTGTGCACAATGCCTGAAAAAGGCGAAAAGGAGGTATCGGCCAGAACAGGAGTCAATCGGCCAAATAAATGGTCGGCCGACCACAAGAAAAGGCCGATACACCTAAGAGAATGCCGACCGACCAAACATTTGGTCGGTAGAAAAAAAACAAGGCCGGTGGTAGCATACCACGGCCGGTGGGTTTCAGGGATGGCTAACAAGCCTCTTCCCACCCTCAGAAGCACAAAACACAAGTCCTTGGTGCAAAACCAAGCACAGAACAGGCAAGTTAAGAGATCCTGAGACACGACGCACGGCCGAGGCCTCCGGGAACTCAAAACGAACACGAACATGAATGATCACTGAGTGTTCAAACGGTGACGTCCAAGTCTTGAGGACGGTAAAAAATGGGGTGTCTACACACATTGAAGGAACCACGTAAAATTCTTGTGGCGTTATTGATTTAGTTTTTCCGCATTAGTTTTAATTCCCATTGATGGATTTACTGGTGGGAAATCATCTATTTTCCCTAACATTCACTACTACCTAGCACTTCACTCATCTCTAACCCTTCTTTCTCACCATTTTCTTCATCAGACCCATCATTCGAAGCATAAATAGAGAACGATGGAGCTTGCAACTTTGAAGACTTATTCGAATTACACAACTCGTGTAGACCAAAAGAAGTTGAGGCTAGCCCTTCTAAATTACCATCGGATCGAGCTCTCCGAAAGGCTTTGTGGGTAAGTTTGTTTGTTTTTCGATTGAAATCGGAGGACACAGAATAGATTGGTGATGAATTGCAAGACAATGAGGTGGGATAGATGTGGTGGGGATGATGAGGTCCGCTGTAGATAGAGGAAAATATGGTGGTGGTGGTGGTGGTGGTGGTGGTGGTAGGAGTGTTTGAGAAGAGGGATTGAACAAGTGGTGTTAATGAGTTTTTGAGTAGCATTGAAGGTGGATCTATTTTGCTTTGGTTGCTTGAGGTTGTAAAAGCTGTGATCTTTGAGTGAGAGTAAGGCCATCTCCATTGTTTAACCAAATTCGTCACTAAATTTGAATTTGGTGAAAAATGAATTTTTTGTTGTTGTTGTTGTTGTTTTGTCTCCAACAGTTTTATCAAAACGGTATCAAATTGAGAATGTCACAAAATTTTCACCAAATTGAGAACCTGGACTAGATTTCAGTAATTTACTGTGTATGTACGTTGAGAGTGGGACCCATCGGACGACCGGCTAGACGTCTAACCGATTGTCCCCTGGTTGTCCGGCTAACAGACAAAATGAAGAGCAAACTGAAGCCACAATCCCATCTTGTCCATGAAACTTTGTCCACATCCCAAGATTCCCACAAGCCAAAGTCACTCCTTGCAGGTACAAATGCACTTATTTTTTCAAATTTCTTGAACCTGGCAACCATCTGTGCACCAAAATTGTTGTAAAAACAAAAACAAAGAAAAAAAAATTCAAAAATTATTTCTCAAAAACACTTTCTTGTTCCAATAAAAACAACCCATTCTTGAAAAACCAAGAAAAAAAAAACTTTGCTTCACTACATTCTCCACTGATGAGTATGAACCCAATCACCATTAGCAAGGGATGAAGCACTTGTTGAAAATAAAAACAACACATAATGCCACAATCTTTTGCTCAAATACAAATGCATGTATTTAGAGAAAGAGAGAGAAGAAGGGTACGACATAGATGGGGTCTTCTTAGGAGTGAGAGTGAGAGAGGAAACTAGTCTTGAAGGCAAGAGCCCAAATGAGGACAAGAATTGCAACAATGAGACTTGTGACTCTGGCAAACAAAAGCAGAGGGATTCATGAAGGAGAGACTGTTGTCTCCATTGTTGATTTTGATTTTGTGGGTAGTCTTCTTCAAACCCCCCCTTTTTTTTCTCTCTCTCTCTCTCTCTCTCTCTCTCTCTCTCTCTTGTAGTAGGGGCTTGAGTTTAGTGAAGCTTTGGTAGTCACTGATAATAGCTCTATAGTGAAGAGTAAAGCAAATGGATCAACAAAAGAAATTCATTTTCCTCTTTCCGGTCGACCAACCGATCGTCCTCTCGGACATCCAGTGTGTTTTGATGAAAGTTACAATATTCATCATTGGAGTGGCTGATATCAAATTGAGGAATTCGTCTTTTTTTTACTCAGATTTGATGAAATTTCTGGTAAACCATTGGAAATGCCCTAATAAGGATGACCCCAAAATACTATAAAATAAGAACATAGAATATTATAATATAATTATGGGTAAATTACATTGACACCCTTGAGGTTTATATTTAATACAGATTTTCTCATCACATTTTGAAAATTAGAATCCCTCCTTGAGGTTTAAAGTCACATTACAAATTACCCCCTATGTTTGTTGACCGTTAAGTCAACCAGCAATTTTATTTTATTTTTATTTATTTATTTATTTTGTGTGTGTGTGTGTGTGTGTGTGTGTTGATGTCAGATGTTAATGTTGTATAAATACAAATTTTACTCTTTCTTGGTTTCCATCCCCTTACTGTATTTTCTTTCTTTTTACATATAATACAACAGCCAACCAACAGCCAGCCATTATTTCCTCATTGCTCCCTTATCCTTCATACCATTTACCACATCACCACCTCACAAATCAAAGACTGTTTGTGTTGAGAAAATTAATTATTTGAATCAATTAATCAAATATGTAATGTGCATAAAGTTTTGGGTGAAATAACCCAGTGCAAGATAGCTTAGCTCAAAATCCCAAAATCAAATAGTGAAATAAACACCAAGTCAACAATACATAGGCACCCACAACTAACAACAAACAAAAGAGCACCGAAATTTCAACATCAATACATGACCATGAAATAAATAACCATAATCATGAACTGGACAATTCCTTTACTTCATACAACCAGTGACACATAATATACCAAGATAATAACAAACCCAATCTCACAGCACTAACGATGAACAGTGAGACTGTCCACGGCCTGATTGTGTTGAACAGGGAGACTGATTTCGTCGGTGATTGAGACACTAAAGGTTTGGCAGAGCTTCGGACATTCATATTTATTTTTGTTTATTTTAATATCTACTCATCATTAACATATAATTATGTTAAAGTGTAAGATTAACGGGTTTTTTTTTTTTTTTTTTTTTTTTTTTTTTTTTTTTTTTTTTCAAATTTTAAAAAATGTGATTGTAAAAAAAAAAAAAAAACAACACCACAAAATAACACCAACAACTTTTCCCAATCTTGTCATTTTATTCATATCAGGGAATCAACCCCGATCACACTTTTACATCACAAAAAAAAAAAAAAAAAAAAAAAAAAAAAAAAAAAAAAAAAAAAAAAAAAAAAAAAAAAAAAAAAAAAAAAAAAAAAAAAAAAAAAAAAAATCCGACTCGTCAAACACATCGGTCGGCTGACAATGAGCTGTCTGTAATTGGCTGTTAGCATTGTCACCGTCTTGTGCACGTTGTACTTTAATTAATACATCAATGCATTGCAATTGAAAAGACCGTGCAAGACACACCATGTTTGCCACATCAACATCGTTCTGCAATATGAAATTGTTCTAACCGGGCATCTTGAAGTAGAAACATGCATCGGCAGGTGTGAGCCCATCAAACTTTTCACACACACCACTGACCATGTCGTCAAATCGAAACGAAACTTACAGATTAATAGCAACATTCACATTGCCGTAACAACATATTAGCATAATTCCATTGTCCATCCTCCTGTGAATGTGAACATATGATTCATGAGAGAGGGGGGAGGGAAGGAAAAAAAAAATTTAAAAACACTACAAAACGGGGCAACACACATACTTAAAAATATGATTCCCCCACCTACAGTAAAACACATGTCCGTACGTTAACCACACAGAGCACATCCCATAAGGAAAACGTGGCACTTTAGAACTTGGTTTAACACCAAGGAAAAGAATAACACCACTAGCACACCACACACCATTAAAAACGACGCCTGTAAAACGCATGTCCCTCTATTCCCTAGACAGAGCGAAGTCCCACACACACCCAACATATCAGCCACATTGGAGAACCATGATCGGCCAACATACAGAAACCACCCACATACATGAAACATGAAAAAAACACAGAACAAAATGTAAATGCCTACAATCCATATCAAAGGTAAACAACCCAAGGAAAAGTAAGCATACCAGGCAGAGAATAGTGTACACACGGCAGATTTCCGAATCTCTGAGGGTGTGTCACACAGCCGTCGGCAAGGAAGACGCATATTCAAATTCGAAAACCCTACCTCACAATGACTGAAATGTATTTGAATGTATCATCAAAATTAGCTAAACCGGAATGAGCAACGTTTCCAAAAAAAGAACTGACCCCGCAAAACAGTACCACATTAACCCAAGGGCACGCTCGTCCACACAGTGATACCAAAAATAGAAAAAACAAAAACAAAAAGGACCAAATCAACCCACCAACAGGACTAACGAGTATAATAGAACAAAAGTGGGACTATTTGGCATAACAGTTTGTGAAGTAGGATTTATTGGTAAATAATTCCTTTTTTAACTTTCTGTACCTATCTTTATAAAAATTAAAATACAACTAAAATAGCTAATTATGCAAATCTTTGGGCGTAAAGGCCTCGTTTGTTTTAAGAGATAGAGATGGGAATGAGATTGAGGGATTTGGGGGTGCCTGCTGTACAGGGTGCACAACAGCTACTGTTGTGTAGTCAAATGGGCCCATTTCGATAATCCGAATCGTTCACATTTTAAAATACATCAAGTAGAACATACTAGCAAAAAAATAAGTTAATCAGATATCGTTTAGTCTTTCATTTACTCACATTTGTATTCATTTTAATACTTTAAATCATAATTGTTATTTATTTTTGTAGGTACAAATGTGAGTGAATGAATGAATAAACGATATCCGATTAACTTGATTTTTTTACAAATTTGTATTAATTGATGTATTCTAATGTGAACAGTTCGAATTATCGAAATGGGCCCATTTGGCTGCACAATAGTGGCTGTTGTGCACCCCGCACAACAGCCACCCCAAATCCGAGATTGAGATGGAGGTGAGAGCCACTATATATTGTGTTTGTTTTGGGAGATAGAAAGGAGATTCATAATCCCATAGGATTAGGATGGGCTTTAGTGTTGGGATTGAGATGGAGGAGGTGAAGGTGATATTAGGAAATTAGTCCCCCGACTTAGGTTTTTTTATTTATTTTATTTTTTTAATGTTGGGCATTTTTTTTAACATTAATGTTTAATGTTTTTGTATTTTTTGTTAAGTAAAAATCATAATTTTATTTGTTTTAATATTTTATATTTTTTTATAGGGTAATAATTTAACAATCTATAACAATTATCTTCAAAATAAATATAATTTTACTTAATTCCTTCATTATTAATTTATTCATTAATAATTTTTTTACAATTAATTTATTCATTATCAATCTTTTTTATTTTCTCTTTAAAAACAAACGAAGCCTCAGGGACAAGTAGAGAGATTCCAAAAGACAATCCTCACTACCTTTAAAAACAATCCTCACTAACAATCCTCTGACATAATATCTATGTGAAAAATACAAAACAAAAGCACACACATTTCCATGTGAGCAAACCAACAACAATAACCCTGGTCCATGTCGTTGCTTTTCTTTTTGAAAAGTGCTTCGAGATTTCAAAAGAAATTTATTAAATTTTTTATTAAGTATTTTATATAGACGGAGATAAGTAGGAATGGCAACGGGGCGGGGCGGGGCCGGGGATCACCCTCCCCGTCCCCGATCCCCGATGGTGGAAACTCCCCCCGTCCCCGGTCCCGACCCCGACGGGGAGCTCATCACTACCCCCGGCCCCGCCCCTTAACGGGGATCGGGTTTCCCCGAACCCGAAAAGTCCCCGACCAAAAGAAAAAAAAAAATCAGATTCGACATCCCATTCAACATCAGATTCAAATCAGTTCCAAAAAAAATGTCATAAATAAGATTCAACATCATATTCAATATCAGATTCAACATCATAAATAAATATAAAAAAAAATCGAAAGAGAAGATCGAATGAGCTCAAATGTCATAAAAAAAAAAAAATCAGATTCAACATCATATTCAATATCAGATTCAAAGTCATAAATAAATATAAAAAAACATCATATAGAAAGAGAAGATCTGAATCTAATGCTCAAATATAATATATATATATAACAAATCGAAAGAGAGAGAGAATATTCCAGATCTGTGAAGCTTGGTCGGTGATGGTGGCGGATCGGCGAAGCTTGGTCGGTGATGGTGGCGGTGATTCGGCAAGCTTGGGAGGATGGAGATCGGCGGTGGGAGAGACGTTGGAGTTGTGGGAGGATGGAGTTCGGTGGTGGGAGAAGGGAGATCGGCGGTGGGAGATTGAGATCGGCGGTGGGAGATTGAGAGAGGGAGACCGAGAGAGATGAGGGCGTTGATGATGATGAGTGATGAGTGTGAGATTGAGATCTGCGTTGATGATGAGAGATGAGGTCCTAAATATTATAAATATTATAATATAAATATTATAAACACAGTGAGGTCCTAAATATTATAAATATAATATAACTATTATGCTCAAATATTATATATATATATATAAGGGGTATAAAAGTAATTTCATTTCGGGGAAATTCGGGGACGGGACCGGGGACGGGGACGGGGACGGGGATCGGGCCGGGCCGGGGATTAAACACTGATCACCGTTCCCGGCCCGTGACAGATCGGGGATTGATTTTCAAATACCGTCCCCTCCCCGTCGGGGGTATTTTTCGGGGAAAAACCGCTTAAATCGGGGTCGGGATTGGGGATCCCCGTCGGGTCGGTTTCAAATTGCCATCCCTAAAGTGAATATGTCTGGATTTTATGCTTTTTCAAAAAAATAAGATGTTATTATTAGGTTTGGCATCTCTTAAAAAAGTCAAAAAAATATTATTTTATTTAATTCACATCATATTTCTACCACATCATTTCAAATTCAACTCATATTTCATAAAAAGTCAAAACATGTACTTATTTAGAACATCTCAAACAACCCTTATAGCTTTAAAAATTACAAATATTTATTTGTTATAATTTTTGGGATAATAGAATTAACAAAAAAAGTAAAATTTCTAACTACTCTTCTATACAATAATAAAATTATATAAATTATTAATTGAAATAAATTTTTAATAATATTAGAAAATGTTAATTGATTTAATAATTTATTAATTAAATATGTAATTTGTTATATAATTAGAAATTTGAAGAGATATGATGTAATTTCTAAAACTACAATAAGATATTCGTATTTTAATCAAATCTCAAAAACATATTTATAATTTACCCTTAATCTTTTTAAATTTTAATAATATTTAATATTATAAATATTTACGAATTTGACTTTGTTTTCTTAATTTTTCAATAAGCTTTTTAACTTATACAAATCAAAATCGTCAATTTTTCATTCTAACTAAAAATTATTTTCTTCTTTTAGTAGTCGAGTAATATATGTTTGTAAAATATTACGTTGATCAGATATCAATCACATCTCTCTTTCTCTCTCTCACATACACACACTTATACTTCCTCTTCAAACTCTAATGATGTGTTTGGTTGGGAGATTTGAAAAGGGATTTGGAAAGGCAAAGGAAAAAGGTAGGGAAAATGTGAATAAAAATACTTATATTTCACCTAATTTCATACATTTTTTCCCTTTATATTTCCAAATTCCCCAACCAAACACAGCGTAAACTCTCTTTCTACAGGAAAAACTCCTGTCGGCTTCCTCCTCTACATACTACATAGATGCTACCGCCATCGCCACTCCTCAGCCGCTGTCATCCCTCTCTCTTTCTCTCTCTCTGGGATGCAGATCTAAGCGATTTTGATATGTCGGAGATCACGGTGATGGTCCCTCATCGCTGCCCATCTCCATCATCTACGTCGCTGTCTCTGTCTCTTGCCCATTTTCGTGCCATCTCTGCCGCCGTACCTCGAAACCCTAGAAATTTATCACCACTGTGAGGATTCGCAACGACTCCTTCGAGTTAGAGTAGAACAACCATAGTCGGAGCTGTAAACAAGCACTTCTTCTAAGTTTTGGTCCTAGGGGAGATCTCTGGCTTTAGCCGACTGGGCATCGATCTCTCGTAAGTTGATTTGGACTCCATCTTCTGGTGAAGATGAGGTATTTAAACAAAGATCCTTGTTGAGGCACTTATCAAAAGCAGACCCCCAATTCGAAAGATACCTCTTTGATTTCTTAAAGAACTTTCAACTCCAATCCCAACCAGCTCATTAGGATTTGAATCCCCAATTCAATTCGGTAATCTTTCTCTCTCAACAAATATATTCGATTTTTAACTTCTGATTATGTCTTTTAGTATAAACATATAAGCTAGTTGATTTTGGTTGTTTCTGAGATATAGTTGATTTGTATAGTTCTGATTTCAGATCTATTCATTTTTCTACGCCTCTATTATAGATGATTTTTGTTGTCTTTTGGATTCTTTCATATTTATCATGAAACAATTGTCTGGGCTTTTTTCTGTAATTGATGTGAATATGTGTTAGTTGTTTTGTAATGTTCTAATATGGTAAAATGATTTGGGTTTGGGTTTAAGTTTTGGCTATTGAACTATATACTTTTTGATATATATTTCAGGTGTTGAAGAATAAGATTGTCCTCTGGTCCAGAATTGAAGAAGATCTACGTCTCTGTTTTTTTTTAGTTGTTCTTGAACATATAGTGAATGGAGTTTTTTTTTTTTGTTTTTTTGAATAGAGAACAAAACTATACAAAATTTGAATAGATAGTGGCTTGTGTATTTCAATAACCAAGATTTGAATAGATAAAAAATCAAAAAATAGAATTTAGGAAAAAAAATTGAACAAATAATAAAATTGGGACAGATATTGATAGGTAAAAAATTGAATAGATTGGAGAGAGATAAGAGATTTGAACATATAAGAAAATAATAAAAATTTAAATAGATAGAACATATTTGTTTTAAACATATCTGTTCAAATATGGTGGAAAATTGAACAAATAGATATAACATTAGATAGATAGACAAAAAAATTGACAGATGAGGGAAATTTGAATTGAAAAGGTTAAAAAATTAAATAGATTGGATACAAATTTGAACAGATAGGGTAAAATTTTGAATAGATAGGAAACTTTTTGAACAGATAGAGAAAAATTTGAACAGATAGGAAAAAACTTGAACAGATAGTCAACGAAAAGTCAAGTAGATAAAAAAAAGTCGAGCTAAAATTGGAAACAAAATATCCTATAAAACTTTTCACCAAACTATAGACCTCTCACCAATAAAAAATATTCATTGGACCTAATGCCTTAGATCCTTTCTAAATTGGATTTATCACCATTTTTTTTCTCATTAATTAATGGGTGAATTTGAGAAAAATACAAAGATGGTATTTTAAGATGGTATTTTGGTCTCCATGTAAAAATAATTCTTTAGTTTTAATAGGTTTATAAGTTTTTAGAGCAAATTATGATGATAGTCCTTTTGTTTTCGTTCTTGTGTCATTTTGATCTTTATAATTTTAATTATCTTAATTTTGATTATGAATTTATGATTGTCTCAACTTGGTCTAATTGATTATAACTCGTACCATTTTTTTTTAATGAAAAATATGCACATAAATGTCATGTGTCATATTTTTAAGGGCAAAATTAAACTTACCAAATTCAGTGAGTTAATCTCAATCAATATAGTGATAATTTTTCGTAAAAAACATTAACGATATTATCAATTGGATCAAATTCACACAAAATTTTAAATTAAGGATCAAAATTAAATTAATTAAAAGTGGAGGGACCAAAATGACACAATGTAAAATGTAAGGACCACTGGTGTAATATGCCATGCTTTTACTACTTTCTATACAAAATGGGAGTAATTGTATTGATTTGATGCATTTCTTAACATATCTCTTACAACACATGTTAATAAAAACTATATATTATTTATTATTATCTTACATTATTAAAAACTCATTTCCTATTAAAAAATTCATAACATAATAAAATTTTAAATCTTGAATTAAAAATAAATTGATAATACAAGTGTATATTTTTAAAATTTTAATTGTTATATTTTATTTGTGCACAATTATTAATATATTTATAATATAATTATATGATGATATGATTTCAATTGATCTTAAATTAAATTGTAATGATTTGATTTCGATTGATCTTAACTTAAATTGTAATATTAATTCTAAAATTAAATTGTCCTTACTACATGACTATATTTTAAGAGCAGGTTTGGATTTTCTCAAGTTAGTCATCCAACTTGAGAGAACAGTTTGGGCTTGGTGGGCCCAATTTGGAGAATACTTCGGTAATCTAAATTGTTCACTTTTTAGGCTTGTTGAGTAGAATATTCATATAAAAATAAAAATAATTGGACATTGATAGCTATATATTTGAATCATATTTGTAGTGAAAAAAATGAATAGCTATTTTTCAAATTATATTTGTTGTCATATTTTTATAAGACAAATGCGATTCAAACATATATTTACTGATGTTTGTCATCTTCATTGTTGCATGAATTTTTGTATTCAACGAGTCCTAAAAAGTTAACCGTTCAGATCATAAAATCAGTCCGAAAACAAACCCATTGAACCCAATTGCTTTCTCAAATTAGATGCCAACTTTTTTTTTTTTTTGGTAAAAAAAAGTGCAAAAAAAGTAGAGAGGTGATATGAATCAAATAAACCAACAAGCCATTAAGCTGGCTTTTTTCCCCCTAATTGTCAAAATTGACCTTAAGCTTAATCAGAATACAACTAGTATTTATCAACTAATTGTTATATTTGTATGCCAACAAAAAATTCTCGTCAGTAATTTTTGCGCCCGAATTTTATGATATTCATATACTCTTCCAAGATTCATTCAAGAAAAAGAAAATCAGGGATGCCTTGACTTATAAATGTGTCCAACAAAACAGTGTTAGAAATTGAAACAATTCTCATATTCAAAACCAATTGTGACCAAATGTTATCCAGAAAACGGAAAAAAAAAGGGGCTAATTTACACATTAGAAGAGTAGTCTCCCCCTCCAATTCCAATCTCCTTCACAAAAGCCTTAAGATTCAAGTCAAAAGATCCACCTTCCTTCATAGCTTCCCTTGTCAACTCCTTCTATTTCTTTGCATTCCACCTCATTTCTTCTTCTCACTCCTCACCCTCTATCACCTTCTCTATACACCACTTGACCTCTACACTGTCAACTATTTCTTCTTCATTTGACTTTACTCTCACCCATGCCTCCACACCTCTATTATTATCTTCGCATTTGTTCCCGATCCGACCAACTCGGCACTTCCACCACTGAAACCTATAACAATCCCGATCTGTAATTAGCTAATGACCCATGATTAAGAATGCCCAATGAGTAATTAAGTTGAAATCATGTGTTAATTGTGCATTTCATGTGTTATTTGTAATTACATCTGTTTGATGTAGCAATATTTGTTAGAATTTTTGTTTCGGTATGCGAATTGAAGGCCTTATCGGCATCTGAACACGAAATTGACTACGTTTGTGTGTTATTTAGAATTTTTGGAATTTTCTGGTAAGTTTGATTAGATTTCGATTCAAAATCAAATAATTAGAATAGATTAATGAGAACTAATTACACTTAATTAGCCTAATGCTAATCAAGCCTATATAAGGCTAATGTGAGTGTTAGGAACATCTACACACACACACACTCCTTTATCATCTTTTGAAGAACAAAACGTAGATAGAGGGAGAGCAGGAGAGAATTTGAGATCAAGGAAGAGAAAAGGAAAAATTGGTGGAATTTGAAGACAATTTGGAGCTTTGAGTTAGAATTACACTTGAAATCAACCTTTAGGTAAGACTTATACTCCTAACTTTGTCTTTAAGATATCGAGAATATGAATTCAAGAGAGTTAGGTGGCTAAATACAAGAAATAAGCTAAGATTGAAGGATTTAAGTTCAATACATACATGCATGTATAATTCATGGCATTTGAGGTTGTTTTCCCAAAGAATTCTTGCATGCATGTCATAATCCTAGCTTTGTTTTGGAAATTCAGCATTTTCTATGTCATTTTGTCTTAGTTGATCATGTTTTCAAAGAAAAGAACTTGGATAATTACATACGTGTGCATTTCAATTACATACATGTGCATTTCATATGAAGAGGAGCATAGCTTTGATTTGGTTTTGAAGAATTGGCATACTTTGTGCCTTGATTTTTGTGAAACGATCTTCAATTCATGAAGTATAATGAGTCCCTACATGTTTCTCAAGTTTTGGGCCCAAAGGATTAAGTTTTGGTACTTTGGAATTCAGTTTTGAACTTATAACAGCAATTGGGAAATTCCAAAATTTGGTCGCTTCGCTCGAGTGACCAAAGCTTCACTCGAGCGTAAAATTCGAGTTTTGCAGACAATTGCACGGTGGCTCTAGCGACCGATTGTGCGCTCGAGTGAACATCCTTTTTCTCAATACTTGGCTCTAGAGATTGTCGAGCCACCGTTGAAATCAGGCATCCAATACTTTTACAAACTTTGCAGACCGCTGAAGCGACCAAAACTTTGCTCAAGCGAACTGCCTTGTTTTTCAAAATTTTGCATGTGTTTTCAAAGTGCATTAAATCCTCATTACATCTAAGGCATTCCTAGGCCATGATTAAGCTACAATAATGAGGATAAGAGTTAGAAACAGACATTAAGAAAGAAGAATAACAAGTGATCCATTCTACGTGTTTGTAGGTCACGTGTTAACACCCGCCTGGTCGATCTAGTTTGTGCAAGTGATCCATTCTACCTTTGGAGTTATTGGTGAGTAACGACTCTGTAAAGCTATGTTTGAACTTAAGCATTTTCTGAATAATATGATATGATCTGTTTTTTGGAATGCTATTTGTGAACCATGAATGAATGTCCAATTTTCTATACCGTAATATGGTATTCTATGTTTATGTGGCCCTTGCTCAGGGGTAACAATATTGCAGTCTATGTTCATGTGGCTATTGCATCCTCATTACATCTAAGGCATTCCTAGGCCATTAATTTTCTGTAATGTAATAGGCATTCTATGTTCATGTGGCCCTTACCTGGGGGTAACAATACCGCGGTTTATGTTCATGCATGTGGCCCTCACTCGGGGGTAATAATACCACGACCTATGTTCATGTGGCCCTTATCTGGGGGTAATAATACCATGGCTATATGTGCGCAGAGATCTCTGACAGTTTCAATCTTTAGAACTAACTGTTGACCTATATGGTCGTCGGTACTGACTATGGTCTTAATGATCACCTACTCTACACGTGGGTCTTTTGACCAATCTGATATGTTAGCTAATGAACGTACCATGTATGATTGTTTATGAAATTTGTATAAGCATGTGAATCTGAATCTGTTTCTAATTTGAAATCTGATTTTTGAATCTAATGGGACATCATTTATAAACCCTTTGCCTTGTTGTTATTCACTAGGCTCCAGCTCATTGTATTATTTATTTATGTTGGTGATCAGGTGCGGGACCAGGCTTATGCTGTTGCTTGGAGGTCTGTCTTGTCAAGCCAACTGATGTGCCTCCCAAGGAGGTTCCCAAGTGTTTCTGTGGTCAAGTCAAGTGCACATGATGTCTGTCTTTATCTTCTCTTTCTTTTGCTTAACAAGACTTTTGTTTAGTCTGTATATGAGGCTAAGTCCCTTTTTGTTTTGTTTGTAAGTGGGTGACGTAAGACAATGATATATATGTACTTATGACGTCACTATATAAATATATATGTGAATATAAGTTTTAAATTTTCTGTCTCATATACGTCTACACAGCTCTATGGACATTGTATTTTGATATTTGCTTCCGCTTGCCCCTTATTTTGTTAATATGACTTAGAGGCCTTTGGTAATCTTAGGATTATTGACCGGTTACGATGCACAACCTATAGGGGCGGGTTTGGGTCGTGACAGAACCCCAGAAGCCAAGCTGTCCAACGTCAAATTCTACTCACAATGCATTGCCAAACACCCCAAAGACGGGTGCTAAAGAATCTCTAGTTGAGAACACCAAGGCACTATCATCCCTTGTTGCTCGAGTTCTTCCATGCAACTTAGCGCATCTTCATCTTCTTTTTCTTTTTCTCCATCGTGAGTCTCTTTTGGTCTCATCACCCACAAGAATTGCAGATGAGTTTTCGATAAACCTTGCGTGATTTCCTCCTTTTGTTGCTTTGGTAGGACCATCATCGTTCCAAACGATATGTAAACCACCGATGATTGGGGCTTTGAGTTCAACCATTCAATATATTCTCTTGATTTTTGAAGGAGGTCGCCAGCAAATGAAGTGTCTGATGGGTCTTGTCCATCTAATAAAGCCGATGGAATCAAGGGTCCAATTTCGATCAAATTGTAGAGTGTTTACATGCGAATCCAACTCGAATTGTGCCTTGCAAAGGAGTTTGTGATCTTAATCCTTCCATGTTTGCCACTTCGTTGACTATGACAAGGGTTGACCTAGCAGGTCAGCTCATTGGGTCGAGAGGCAGCGCCCTCGAAGAAAAATGCAATCTAAGTTATTTGACCGCTCAAGCGGTCATTTGTTCGCTCGTGCGGTGAATGGCATCGTCTAATACTTTTGCAGAGCGTCCAAACTTCTAAGAGCATCTTATATGCGCTCGAGTAGTGAAGTCTTGGCTCGAGTAATGGGCACGCGTTTTAATGAGTTCACTCGAGTGGTGGAGTCTTGTTCTTTCCATCAATTTAATTCATGTGGGGGATTCTTAGAAAAATGAGTTTTGAACCCATGGTTTTTGACTAACCAAGATTAAGTGGGACACACACACCCATTTGGATGGATTCAAGTGGTGACGTGTTTGTTTTTGCATGGTGAACAAGAATATGAAATTGGTTGTTCAAAACTATTTTCGGGTGAATAGGAAATTGACGCCCATATGAGCCTCTTGGAAATGGTATTATTGTTGGGTTTTCTATAAACATGTGTATTGAGCTTGTCCCACATAGGAAAGTTAGGAGAAGTTTTTGTGTATATGATAGCTAAGTTTGGCACTTGGGTTTGGGCCCTAAGGACACCCAAGTTTTGTAAGGAGGAGAGTTACGGACAAAATGGGTTGGATCCAAAAAAATCAATACAAGCGAGCGCGCCACTGCTGTCTCCTCCCACCGAACCAGGCTGTGGCACGATTGCATGGTCTAGGTTGATCCACTGATATGTGTGTATCTTTTTGGGCCAAATTTATTTGAATTTGAATTCAAAATTTTTGTGCGAAATTTCAAAATTCAAAATTGAATTTCAAATTTTCCACAAACAACAGTGTCTCCTCTCTAGTTAGTCGCAACTTTTCCAGCTATTTCTAGTGTGGGTCACGTCTTTTCATTGCCTTTTTTTGGTAGTCCAAACAGGCATTTTTCTGTCTATAAAGTGGCAGTCCCTCTAGCCATTCCAATCATCGAAATCATTTCCTATTTTCATTTTTCTTCCTCCCTTCTGCTCTACTTCATACTCTGCATTTTGAGAGTTTTGGTTTTTCGGTGAGTGAGTACATACACCATTTGGTTCACTGGCAGTCTTCCCAAAGTGTTGCAATTAGACTGTGAACACCATTTCATCCTGGGAGATAGAAGTCTAGCGCTCCGAGGCACCATGTAAGGGACGAATCTCTCTTGAGAAAAAAGTGTTGAACACTCGACTTGATCTGTCTCCATTACTGCCTTTTGCAAATTGGCTCTAAGTTTCTGTTTTGTTTTTATAGATTTGTTTTCAAGTTTTTTTTTTTTTTGAAATAAAAATTCATTGACAATAAATCAGTTCTGTACATTTTGAATTTTGTTCTAGTTTGTTTTGCACGTTACACACACAGATTGTATACTGAGCTATGACAACAATTAAAGTATCAAAATGATCTCATGCAGCGCACTAGATCTTTGTTATAATAACTCTTCTGAGATCTCTCAGCCATCACCTTGTAAAAGCAACCTGTAAGTTCTTTCCCTTTTTCTCTTGTTTATTTTTTTATTGTTCTTGATTTCGCTTCCACAAACATTTAATTCATTGTTCTTTTCTTTTTTTGTGACCAGAAACTTGTTTAGAAACTTCTTTAGTGGGAAGTTGTAAGCTTCTACCTTTCTTTTAAAGAACTACAATCTGTATTTCAGAGGTGTATTGTATAATGCCATGAATTTATTTTTTTGTTTCATGCTAAATTAATCCAAGGAATTTGCTGATTGCATGACAGCTTGTCAAAGTAGCAAGTATATATTTTTCTTACAGGAGGTTATATCTCAGTTTCTTATGTATATTTCTTCAGTCTTTATTGATGGCGGCCAATTTTGTAGACTACATCTGGCCAAGGAAATTTTTTTTTCTTTTCATTTAAATTCCCGAAATGTTTTCCTTTCTTGTAAACTGACACAAAACTTCAGTGAAAAATGGATATTCAAGTGTTTTCACTGAAACTCATCGAAACACTACGAACCATTTTGAAATAATAAGTTGCTTCAACACCTATTATGAATATCTAACAAAAGCTATTTCTATTTGACTTTTTTTTTTATTAATATAAATTTTTAGAGTAGAGAAATCTAAAATTTATTAAGAATCTAGGAAAGTAGAAATGAGGATAAAAGATGGAGAAATGAATAAAAAACAGTACATGTTCAAGTCACTTATTTTCTTTTATTTTTTTATTACAGACATACCTTTTCTTATAAATACACTACAGGAAAAGATGGCTATTGCAACGCTTCTTTTATGGCATTTATGAAAAACGCCATTATAGATTATTTAAATACAACGTTTTTAAAAACGTTGTATCTGATCTCAGTAAAACGGCACCGTTTGGGTCAACTTGTTAACACCGTTCAATACTCCGTCCCTTTCAAAACGTCTCTCCCTCAGTCTCACTCTCAGTCTCCCTCTCAGTCTCACTTTCAAAACTCAGACTCTCTCTCGCTCAGAAACCCTTTCGATTTGAAGCTCAAAACCCCCCACTCTCATTGATTTGAAACGCTCACTCTCGCTCGATTTCAAACAATTTTTTTCGCTCGATTTCAAACACTCTCGATCGATTTCAGATCTGTCGATTTCAGAACCTGTCGCAGATTTGAAGGTCTCTAGATTTGCGCTTATCTTCCGATTTTGGTTCTCCTCTCTTTGGATTTTGTAAGTTTCGATTTTGGTCCTTTGGTTCTCCTCTCGTTTAGGCCCCCTCCTTCTTCTTTTTTTGAAGATCTGTAAGTTTGTTGCTGCTCTGTTTTGTTGCAAATCTCGCTCAATCGGTCTCTTTTTTTTGTTGCAGAACTCAGATCTGTAAGTTTTTATTATATATGCATTTGTTTTGTATGAACTCAGATCTCTGATTTTTCATTGTTTTGAGTTCATTGTTTTGGATTTGGTGGATGTATCTCACCTTTCTCTCACGCACACACATCAAGTTATTAATGTTTCTTTCTAATCTACTCAATCCTCTTTAAATTTGTTTTCGTTTACATTTCTCACAACAGAAATAATAGCAGTTTGATTTTTAATTTTTATTATTAGAGGGAGAAAAGACCTACATTAAGATAAAGGAAGACTACATATGTTATAATAGATAAAAATTCTTGAATCACAAGAATAATTTTCAATCCATAAGTAGTACCAAAATATGAGAATTGTTATAAGAATTGTGATACTCCTATTGAAGTTTCATCCGAATATTATTTGTAACCAGACAAGGGGAATATATATATATATATATATATTTTATTAATAATACTAAATTCAAGTATGACTCAAATTTAAATACTATATAAGTAATAAAAAACACACTCTTAAATGACAACAAGATTATAAATGTAGAAGCCTAAATGATGTAATATTCGCAAGGGCAAGCAGCTTAGATCACAGTAATTGTTTTGATGAATAGGTTATTTTTAACAGAATTGAACCAAATCTAACAGTGTTAGTAACAATATTGACTTGTCAATTTAAAAATGTTGACTTGTCCTAGGATTACTAAGATCATAATGAGAAATGAGCACATTAGTCAAATTGCTCCAATTGGTAGTTCATACTAATTATTTATTTTTATATTAATTAGCTCACTTTAGCACATTAGTATGATATTTTTGTTTGTATATGCAACTTATGAGATACAATTTTAAGCGGGCTGCCCATAAAAATTTACCTTTTAACTTCATAATTTTGAAGACTTGGTTAGTGAAGTTATTTTCTTACTTTGCCTTTGTCTGAAACTTTTATTGGTAGACTACATTTTCACTTCACCGATTCCCTTCTTAGTATTTACAAATTTAATTTTTATTCATAAACACATATATAATAATGTGACATAGATATTTTTACAATTATGTAGTAGTTGTTTTTAATTTCAAATGCCATTTAAAAAATTCATTACACCAACAAGCCGGAGTTCAAAACTAGCCTTTCTCACACCAACATAATGGTTTGTTTAATTTTTGTTATTTTGTCTTCAAAAAATTCATTACATTCTAAGTTCATTTAAATTTTCTCTCCCTCAAAGGGCTAACCCAGAGTTTTGTTCATCCAAAGGATGGCACCAGATTATTCTATCTTTATGCTGAAAAAAAACCCATGTAAAGATGATTATAACAGTATTTTTAAACTCTTAAGCTCTATTGATCTACAAGTCCTTGTAAGTACTGATCGCTAACTTAGCATGCTCCAGCAAAAGTGAAGAGTGTGATATACATAATAATAAGGTAGTAGAATGTCTTGAAGTACTTGAAACTGTATACTATACCTTAATAATGGGTGTATGCATTAATAATGTGTGTTTTTACTCATCAATACAATTCTTTTTCAGAGCATCTTGATATTCAAATGACAGACAGTTTGATGTGACAGACAGTTTGATGTAACAAAGAGAGTAAATTATTGAAATATTCTTCTAGCTATTTGAAGCCTACCTTTCCCTCCTTTAAGTCTTTAGAAATTCGTGGAAACTGGGTATGGGGAAAGGTTCCTCTTGTTATATGCTTATCAGTACCCCTCAGTGCTCAGCATCATCAAATTAGGTCTGTTTACTGCTTTGTTTGGTTCTAATCTTGTCAAAGATCTGGCTGACATGTTTACTTAGTTTAAGGTTTGGTGCACCCACTTGAAATTCAAAAGAAGGTGCGAAAGAGCTATCCCAAAGCTTGTTTGTCTACATTTGGAGATTTCCTCTTCCTTACTTTTATCGTCCATTTGGGAATCATTATGCTTTAAAGTAAGTTTATAATAATGTAATTTATTGTTTGCAGGTATCTCTCAAAAGTTTTCAAGGGGAAGACAGGTGGGTTTTTGCAATCACATTCATGATTATTTCTATTACTCTTTTTGATTAAAGAGAATATAGTGTGTAATGATAATGATCGTAACCTAAACTGTGTTACTTTTAAATTACTTTATGTTTCATCTTTTAAATTATGGCTGCTTGTATTATTGTCGTCTTGTGAATGGGACTAATATTATACTTTATAATTAGTAACTAATATTGTTGTTAATTTGTTATGGTAGGATGATAAGCATTTGGTATTCTTTTCTCTTGTTCCATCCAAAAGGAAAGATGCCCTTGAAACTTAAAAGAGGACAATCTATGGAAATGCAACAGAAGAAGATTTTAAGATTGTGGATCCTTAGTTTGGAGGGTATATATCATATGTGTAAACTTTTAAAATACATATTGCAGAAATAAAATGAGCCAGTCATTTGTTGAGGGTATGAAAATTTGCCTTTCTGTTCAATGGCTGAGAGAAAAAGGTTCGAAAAGAAAGTAAAAGAAAAGGATTTAAGGAACTCTTCCACCAGAAACTGACCGCGCTGCAAAGAGATGGTCTGAACCCTCAAAGCCTGTGCTTGGGCCATCTTGGGCCTTTAACAGGGTCCATTAAGTCTACCTCTTATCTGCATACATCAAAAGTTATGCTAAATCCAACCTTGCCTCAGTTATACAACTCCTGTAGTTGCCCCATGAAGGCTAACATAGTGTAGGTTCCTTTCCTTTTCTGTTTTTTGATACATATAATGACCCTTGGGAGAAAGATTTTAGATAAGAAGCAATAGTACCATATATTAGAGAAAAGGCAAAAGATTTGAATTTTCTCCTTTTTCCTAAATCATTGATCTTTAGCACCCATATTTCCTCCTTATGAGTGGTGGGACCTATTTAGATAACTCAATGCAATTCTAAAACTGCATAACTCATATAAACGAAAACCATGGAAGCATTTCATGTTTGAACTTAGAATCCTTATCCTTCTTGAATAATTAACTACTTAAGAGCAGCTACAAGAAGTCAATGAAACACATATAAATTTGGCCCAAGGAACCAAATACAGATGCAATTTTGAATCTAGAGGCCTTGTGTGAAAAATCGCTCACTAGAAAATCAAATAAAAGAATAACAAATGGCGTGGTTTAAGATTTTGAAAGCTGATTAACAATAATTGTGATATTTTCTTGTGTTTGTGCATATACAATTTATAATAGATCACAATAGGATGACATAACAATATTCAACACTATTTATTGATGCCAAGCATGTGTGGGTGTTCATAACATAACAAAAATGGTGTTATAGAAATGAAATAGAACACTACTAAGATATATTGGTATGTGTGGGTGTTCATGTAGTAGTGAGAACTTGTTGCTTACTTGTGAGTACAAGAACAAACTAAATGAAGCATACCTAATATCTAGTACTTGCCATTGTAATGTGCTATCAACTACAATCATGGAATTTTTTACTTTGTGATCTATGAATCTCTATATCATAATCTATCAAGAGCATTGTAGAAACTTTTAGTTTCTTCATTAATATGCTTCATGCTAGAAATGCTTCTAGTAAGCTTGATAGTTTTGATTCAAGTTGCACCACCGGGATGCAATAATCATGACAGTTGTTAAATTAACAAGTAATTATCCATGCATACATAAATAGCCTTAGACCTGTCCAAGAATCTTCATTAGAGATACCTAGTCATCTTTGATGAAGCTCTTCTTGGATTGTCCAATTGGGACAGTTCAGGAGCACAAGTCTATGTTGTAATTAGTAGTTCTACCGCTTAAATGTAGTCCATCTCGTAGATATTTCGTGTAGTAGCTTCTCATGTTCTCTGAGTGCATACTAGACAAGGTGTAGCAGTACACCTAGTCTATGTCGTGTACTTGGAGAATCATGGGGAGATGCTGCCGAAATTTCGTTAGAGATGGATAGAGCGGTATGAGCTTCTTTTTACAATATAGACTGTGCATTCTTGAATGGGAAAGTAAGATAAACCAACCTATTAGAGAAGAGTTAGCGATGAATGGTGTCAAGTCGCATGCATTGTAATGTACTTAATTGAGGTTAAGAATAATTAAAATGAAATGATAATTTTGAACCTTGTTGATTTGGCAGTGACATTTGTAGTGTAAGACAAAGTCAGATGGATAAAAGTTAGATAAATCAGCATGGGTTGCATCCAGAATATATAGAAGGGGTTAAGGAATTTGTTAAACTTGCATGCCAAAATAATCCTCTATCAAATGAAGTCACATGTCCATGTAAACGGTGTCAGAATGTCAAACTAGTAAAGAAAGACCTTTTGGGGGAACATTTAATGGTCAATGGGTTTCTTCCAAGCTACACTAGATGGATTTTTCACGGGGAAGATTTACCGGTGTCTGTGCCATTGAATGAGAATGTCAATGATTCGAATGATGGCGATGAAGTCAATGAAATGATTTATGAGGGGTTCGGACTTCCTCCACCAAGCTTGGTTCATCTTGCTAGTAATGAGACATGAAGTTCTAATATCGAACTAGGCCCGGATAAGAAAACTGAAAGATTTTTCAGTTTATTGAAGGAGGCCGAAAGAGAGTTGCATCCAGAGTGTCACAAGTTTTCAACGCTGTCATTTGTTGTTTGATTATTGCATATCAAGCGCCTTAGTGGATGGAGCGACAAGTCTTTCACGATGTTGCTTAAACTTTTGAAGGATGCATTCCTAAAAGGTGAAACTTTGCCAAAGTCGTTCTATGCAACGAGGGCACTCCTTAGGGAATTGGGCCTCAATTATCACAAGGTACATGCATGCCCAAGAGATTGCTCACTATATTGGAAGGAGACAGCTAGTAGGGATGATTGCATAGCGTGTCAGACACCTAGATACAAACAGTTTGAGGGTGAGAAGAATGATTATAAAAAGAAGCAACAAAGAATTCCCCAGAAGATTGTGAGATACTTTCCTTTGATTCCAAGGCTTCAAAGATTGTTCATGTCATCCAAAACTGCTTCATTAATGAGATGGCATACAGAGGGCTGAATTGATGATGGCAAAATGAGACATCCTGCTGACTCTCCTGTCTGGAAAAATTTTGATACTTTGTATCCCAAGTTTGCGAGTGAGCCTCGCAATGTCAGACTAGGTTTAGTAGCGGATGGATTTAATCCATTCAAGGCAATGAATGTTGCTCATAGCAGTTGGCCAGTTATTGTAATGCCTTATAATTTGCCACCGTGGTTGTGCATGAAACAACCTCATATGATGATGATATTGCTCATTGATGGTTTTCTTCACCTGGTAATAACATTGATGTCTACTTGCGCTTGTTAGTCGATGAACTGATTGAATTGTGGGAAAATGGGGTTCAGACGTACGATGCAGAAACTAATCAAATGTTCCAATTGCACGCGGTCTTACTGTGGACAATAAATGATTTTTCTGCATATGCAAATTTGTCTCGATGGAGCACGAAAGGTGCTTTAGCTTGTCCTTGTTGTAACATACGTACTCGACATCAGTATTTGAAGAATGGAAGGAAAATTTGTTACATGGGGCATCGCTGCTGGTTGAATGCGAGTCACAAATTTCGAAAAGATGGTGCGTCTTTTGATGGAACTTCTAAATTTGAACCATGTCCAACTCGGTTATCGGGGGCTAATGTGTTATGACAGCTAGGGCCTAAGCATCAACCAACTAATAGACAAAAAAAAATTAGGAAAGGAAAGGAAAAAGAGGACAATGAGGAGGATCATAATTGGAGGAAAAGGAGTATTTTCTTTGAGCTTCCATATTGGGAGCATAAATTGATTCACCACAATCTTGATGTAATGCACAATGAGAAGAACGTGTGTGATAATGTATTGTGGACGATATTAAATGTTGATGGGAAAGGAAAGGATAATTTAAATGCTCGTCAGAGAGAGCGAGCCGTCCAGATCAGGAGAGGGTTGAGTGAGTGAGAGATTAGGAAGAGGGTGTAAAAGAGTGAGTCAGCGGCCGGCCCATTTAGGGAGATACTGTTTAGAGATTTGAAGGCGCTTTTGAACGCCTCCTATCATTAAAACGGTGTCGTTTTCATTTAAAAAAAAGGTGGCGTTTACAAAACGCCGTTAAATATTATAAAAAAGTGACGTTCAGAAAAACGCCATTAAATAAACGCCGTTGAAACCCACATTTCCTGTAGTGATTAGAAGAGCAGTCTCCCCTTCAAACTCCAATCTCCTCCACAAAAGCCTTAAGATTCAAGTCAAAAGATCCACCTTCCTTCATAGCTTCCCTTGTCAACTCCTTCTATTTCTTTGCATTCCACCTCATTTCTTCTCCTCACTCCTCACCCTCTATCACCTTCTCTATACACCACTTGACCTCTACACTGTCAACTATTTCTTCTTCATTTGCCTTTACTCTCACCCATGCCCTCCACACCTCTGTTATTATCTTCGCATTTGTTCCTTGATCCGACCAACTCGGCACTTCCACCACTGAAACCTATAACAATCCCGATTTGTAATTAGCTAATGACCCATGATTAAGAATGCCCAATGAGTAATTAAGTTGAAATCATGTGTTAATTGTGCATTTCATGTGTTATTTGTAATTACATCTGTTTGATGTAGCAATATTTGTTAGAATTTTTGTTTCGGTATGCGAATTGAAGGCCTTATCGGCATCTGAACACAAAATTGACTACGTTTGTGTGTTATTTAGAATTTTTGGAATTTTCTGGTAAGTTTGATTAGATTTCGATTCAAAATCAAATAATTAGAATAGATTAATGAGAACTAATTACACTTAATTAGCCTAATGCTAATCAAGCCTATATAAGGCTAATGTGAGTGTTAGGAACATCTACACACACACACACACTCCTTTATCATCTTTTGAAGAACAAAACGTAGATAGAGGGAGAGTAAGAGAGAATTTGAGATCAAGGAAGAGAAAAGGAAAAATTGGTGGAATTTGAAGACAATTTGGAGCTTTGAGTTAGAATTACACTTGAAATCAACCTTTAGGTAAGACTTACACTCCTAAACTTTGTCTTTAAGTTATCGAGAATATGAATTCAAGAGAGTTAGGTGGCTAAATACAAGAAATAAGCTAAGATTGAAGGATTTAAGTTCAATACATACATGCATGTATAATTCATGGCATTTGAGGTTGTTTTCCCAAAGAATTCTTGCATGCATGTCATAATCCTAGCTTTGTTTTGGAAATTTAGCATTTTCTATGTCATTTTGTCTTAGTTGATCATGTTTTCAAAGAAAAGAACTTGGATAATTACATACGTGTGCATTTCAATTACATACATGTGCATTTCATATGAAGAGGAGCATAGCTTTGATTTGGTTTTGAAGAATTGGCATACTTTGGGCCTTGATTTTTGCGAAACGATCTTCAATTCATGAAGTATAATGAGTCCCTACATGTTTCTCAAGTTTTGGGCCCAAAGGATTAAGTTTTGGTACTTTGGAATTCAGTTTTGAACTTATAACAGCAATTAGGAAATTCCAAAATTTGGTTGCTTCGCTCGAGCGACCAAAGCTTCACTCGAGCGTAAAATTCGAGTTTTGCAGACAATTGCACGGTGGTTCTAGCGACCGATTGTGCGCTCGAGTGAACATCCTTTTTCTCAATACTTGGCTCGAGAGATTGTCGAGCCACCGTTGAAATCAGGCATCCAATACTTTTACAAACTTTGCAGAACGCTCAAGTGACCAAAACTTTGCTCAAGCGAACTGCCTTGTTTTTCAAAATTTTGCATGTGTTTTCAAAGTGCATTAAATCCTCATTACATCTAAGGCATTCCTAGGCCATGATTAAGCTACAATAATGAGGATAAGAGTTAGAAACACACATTAAGAAAGAAGAATAACAAGTGATCCATTCTACGTGTTTGTAGGTCACGTGTTAACACCCGCCTGGTCGATCTGGTTTGTGCAAGTGATCTATTCTACCTTTGGAGTTATTGGTGAGTAACGACTCTGTAAAGCTATGTTTGAACTTAAGCATTTTCTGAATAATATGATATGATCTGTTTTTTGAAATGCTATTTGTGAACCATGAATGAATGTCCAATTTTCTATACCATAATATGGTATTCTATGTTTATGTGGCCCTTGCTCAGGGGTAACAATATTGCAGTCTATGTTCATGTGGCTATTGCATCCTGATTACATCTAAGGCATTCCTAGGCCATTAATTTTCTGTAATGTAATATGGCATTCTATGTTCATGTGGCCCTTGCCTGGGGGTAACAATACCGCGGTTTATGTCCATGCATGTGGCCCTCACCCGGGGGTAATAATACCGCGACCTATGTTCATGTGGCCCTCGTCTGGGGGTAATAATACCATAGCTATATGTGCGCAGAGATCTCTGACAGTTTCAATCTTTAGAACTAACTGTTGACCTATATGGTCGTCGGTACTGACTATGGTCTTAATGATCACCTACTCTACACGTGGGTCTTTTGACCAATCTGATATGTTAGCTAATGAACGTACCATGTATGATTGTTTATGAAATTTGTATAAGCATGTGAATCTGAATCTGTTTCTAATCTGAAATCTGATTTTTGAATCTAATGGGACATCATTCATAAACCCTTTGCCTTGTTGTTATTCACTAGGCTCCAGCTCATTGTATTATTTATTTATGTTGGTGATCAGGTGCGGGACCAGGCTTATGCTGTTGCTTGGAGGTCTATCTTGTCAAGCCAACTGATGTGCCTCCCGAGGAGGTTCCCAAGTGTTTCTGTGGTCAAGTCAAGTGCACATGATGTCTGTCTTTATCTTCTCTTTCTTTTGTTTAACAAGACTTTTGTTTAGTCTGTATATGAGGCTAAGTCCTTTTTTGTTTTGTTTATAAGTGGGTGACGTAAGACAATGATGTATAAGTACTTATGACGTCACTATATAAATATATATGTGAATATAAGTTTTAAATTTTCTGTCTCATATACGTCTGCACAGCTCTATGGACATTGTATTTTGATATTTGCTTCCGCTAGCCCCTTATTTTGTTAATATGACTTAGAGGCCTTTGGTAATCTTAGGATTATTGACCGGTTACGATGCACAACCTATAGGGGCGGGTTTGGATCGTGACAGAACCCCAGAAGCCAAGCTGTCCAACATCAAATTCTACTCACAATGCATTGCCAAACACCCCAAAGACGGGTGCTAAAGAATCTCTAGTTGAGAACACCAAGGCACTATCATCCCTTGTTGCTTGAGTTCTTCCATGCAACTTAGCGCATCTTCATCTTCTTTTTCTTTTTCTTCATCGTGAGTCTCTTCTGGTCTCATCACCCACAAGAATTGCCGATGAGTTTCCGATAAACCTTGCGTGATTTCCTCCTTTTGTTGCTTTGGTAGGACTATCATCGTTCCAAACGATATGTAAACCACCGATGATTGGGGCTTTGAGTTCAACCATTCAATATATTCTCGTGATTTTTGAAGGAGGTCGCCAGCAAATGAAGTGTCTGATGGGTCTTGTCCATCTAATAAAGCCGATGGAATCAAGGGTCCAATTCCGATCAAATTGTAGAGTGTTTACATGTGAATCCAACTCGAATTGTGCCTTGCAAAGGAGTTTGTGATCTTAATCCTTCCATGTTTGCCACTTCGTTGACTATGACAAGGGTTGACCTAGCAGGTCAGCTCATTGGGTCGAGAGGCAGCGCCCTCGAAGAAAAATGCAATCTAAGTTATTTGACCGCTCAAGCAGTCATTTGTTCACTCGTGCGGTGAATGGCATCGTCTAATACTTTTGCAGAGCGTCCAAACTTCTAAGAGCATCTTATATGCGCTCAAGTAGTGAAGTCATGGCTCGAGTAATGGGCACGCGTTTTAATGAGTTCACTCGAGTGGTGGAGTCTTGTTCTTTCCATCAATTTAATTCATGTGGGGGATTCTTAGAAAAATGAGTTTTGAACCCATGGTTTTTGACTAACCAAGATTAAGTGGGACACACACACCCATTTGGATGGATTCAAGTGGTGACGTGTTTGTTTTTGCATGGTGAACAAGAATATGAAATTGGTTGTTCAAAACTATTTTCGGGTGAATAGGAAATTGACGCCCATATGAGCCTCTTGGAAATGGTATTATTGTTGGGTTTTCTATAAACATGTGTATTGAGCTTGTCCCACATAGGAAAGTTAGGAGAAGTTTTTTGTGTATATGATAGCTAAGTTTGGCACATGGGTTTGGGCCCTAAGGACACCCAAGTTTTGTAAGGAGGAGAGTTACGGACAAAATGGGTTGGATCCAAAAAAATCAATACACGCGAGCGCGCCACTGCTGTCTCCTCCCACTGAACCAGGCTGTGGCACGATTGCGTGGTCTAGGTTGATCCACTGATATGTGTGTATCTTTTTGGGCCAAATTTATTTGAATTTGAATTCAAAATTTTTGTGCGAAATTTCAAAATTCAAAATTGAATTTCAAATTTTCCGCAAACAACAGTGTCTCCTCTCTAGTCAGTCGCAACTTTTCCATCTATTTCTAGCGTGCGTCACGTCTTTTCATTGCGCTTTTTCGGTAGTCCAAATAGGCATTTTTCTGCCTATAAAATGGCAGTCCCTCTAGCCATTCCAATCATCGAAATCATTTCCTATTTTCATTTTTCTTCCTCCCTTCTGCTCTGCTTCATACTCTGCATTTTGAGAGTTTTGGTTTTTCGGTGAGTGAGTACATACACCATTTGGTTCACTGGCAGTCTTCCCAAAGTGTTACAATTAGACTGTGAACACCATTTCATCCTGGGAGATAGAAGTCTAGCGCTCCGAGGCACCATGTAAGGGACGAATCTCTCTTGAGAAAAAAGTGTTGAACACTCGACTTGATCTGTCTCCATTACTGCCTTTTGCAAATTGGCTCTAAGTTTCTGTTTTGTTTTTATAGAAGCGGTCATTTGTTCGCTCGTGCGGTGAATGGCATCGTCTAATACTTTTGCAGAGCGTCCAAACTTCTAAGAGCATCTTATATGCGCTCGAGTAGTGAAGTCTTGGCTCGAGTAATGGGCACGCGTTTTAATGAGTTCACTCAAGCTGTGGAGTCTTGTTCTTTCCATCAATTTAATTCATGTGGGGGATTCTTAGAAAAATGAGTTTTGAACCCATGGTTTTTGACTAACCAAGATTAAGTGGGACAAACACACCCATTTGGATGGATTCAAGTGGTGACGTGTTTGTTTTTGCATGGTGAACAAGAATATGAAATTGGTTGTTCAAAACTATTTTCGGGTGAATAGGAAATTGACGCCCATATGAGCCTCTTGGAAATGGTATTGTTGTTGGGTTTTCTATAAACATGTGTATTGAGCTTGTCCCACATAGGAAAGTTAGGAGAAGTTTTTTGTGTATATGATAGCTAAGTTTGGCACATGGGTTTGGGCCCTAAGGACACCCAAGTTTTGTAAGGAGGAGAGTTACGGACAAAGTGGGTTGGATCCAAAAAAATCAATACACGCGAGCGCGCCACTGCTGTCTCCTCCCACTGAACCAGGCTGTGGCACGATTGCGTGGTCTAGGTTGATCCACTGATATGTGTGTATCTTTTCGGGCCAAATTTATTTGAATTTGAATTCAAAATTTTTGTGCGAAATTTCAAAATTCAAAATTGAATTTCAAATTTTCCACAAACAACAGTGTCTCCTCTCTAGTTAGTCGCAACTTTTCTAGCTATTTCTAGTGTGGGTCACGTCTTTTCATTGCCCTTTTTTGGTAGCCCAAACAGGCATTTTTCTGCCTATAAGTGGCAGTCCCTCTAGCCATTCCAATCATCAAAATCATTTCCTATTTTCATTTTTCTTCCTCCCTTCTGCTCTGCTTCATACTCTGCATTTTGAGAGTTTTGGTTTTTCGGTGAGTGAGTACATACACCATTTGGTTCACTGGCAGTCTTCCCAAAGTGTTACAATTAGACTGTGAACACCATTTCATCCTGGGAGATAGAAGTCTAGCGCTCCGAGGCACCATGTAAGGGACGAATCTCTCTTGAGAAAAAAGTGTTGAACACTCGACTTGATCTGTCTCCATTACTGCCTTTTGCAAATTGGCTCTAAGTTTCTGTTTTGTTTTTATAGATTTGTTTTCAAGTTTTTTTTTTTTTTTTGAAATAAAAATTCATTGACAATAAATCTGTTCTGTACACTTTGAATTTTGTTCTAGTTTGTTTTGCACCTTACACACATAGATTGTATACTGAGTTATGACAACAATTA
Source organism: Camellia sinensis (assembly GCF_004153795.1). Lineage (NCBI taxonomy): Eukaryota > Viridiplantae > Streptophyta > Magnoliopsida > Ericales > Theaceae > Camellia > Camellia sinensis. Next base: position 1,760,451 of record NW_021027235.1, on the reverse strand, counting down.
AAGTATCAAAATGATCTCATGCAGCGCATTAGATCTTTCTTATAATAACTTTTCTGAGATCTCTCAGCCATCACCTTGTAAAAGCAACCTGTAAGTTCTTTCCCTTTTTCTCTTGTTTATTTTTTTTATTGTTCTTGATTTCGCTTCCACTAACATTTAATTCATTGTTCTTTTCTTTTTTGTGACCAGAAACTTGTTTAGAAACTTCTTTAGTGGGAAGTTGTAAGCTTCTACCTTTCTTTTAAAGAACTACAATCTGTATTTCAGAGGTGTATTGTATAATGCCATGAATTTATTTTTTTGTTTCATGCTAAATTAATCTAGGGAATTTGCTGACTGCATGGCAGCTTGTCAAAGTAGTAAGTATATATTTTTCTTACAGGAGTTTCTTATGTATATTTCTTCAGTCTTTATTGATGGCGGCCAATTTTGTAGACTACATCTGGCCAAGGAAATTTTTTTTTCTTTTCATTTAAATTCCCGAAATGTTTTCCTTTCTAGTAAACTGACACAAAACTTCAGTGAAAAATGGATATTCAAGTGTTTTCATTGAAACTCATCGAAACACTACGAACCATTTTGAAATAATAAGTTGCTTCAACACCTATTATGAATATCTAACAAAAGCTATTTCTATTTGACTTTTTTTTATTAATATAAATTTTTAGAGTAGAGAAATCTAAAATTTATTAAGAATCTAGGAAAGTAGAAATGAGGATAAAAGATGGAGAAATGAATAAAAAACAGTACATGTTCAAGTCACTTATTTTCTTTTATTTTTTTATTACAGACATACCTTTTCTTATAAATACACTACAGGAAAAGATGGCTATTGCAACGCTTCTTTTATGGCATTTATGAAAAACGCCATTATAGATTATTTAAATACAACGTTTTTAAAAACGTTGTATTTGATCTCAGTAAAACGGCACCGTTTGGGTCAACTTGTTAACACCGTTCAATACTCCGTCCCTTTCAAAACGTCTCTCCCTCAGTCTCACTCTCAGTCTCACTTTCAAAACTCAGACTCTCTCTCGCTCAGAAACCCTTTCGATTTGAAGCGCAAAACCCCCCACTCTCATTGATTTGAAACGCTCACTCTCGCTCGATTTCAAACAAATTTTCTCGCTCGATTTCAAACAGTTTCTCTCGCTCGATTTCAAACACTCTCGATCGATTTCAGATCTGTCGATTTCAGAACCTGTCGCAGATTTGAAGGTCTCCAGATTTGTGCTTATCTTCCGATTTTGGTTCTCCTCTCTTTGGATTTTGTGAGTTTCGATTTTGGTCCTTTGGTTCTCCTCTCGTTTAGGCCCTCTCCTTCTTCTTTTTTTTGAAGATCTGTAAGTTTGTTGCTGCTCTGTTTTGTTGCAAATCTTGCTCAATCGGTCTCTTTTTTTTGTTGCAGAACTCAGATCTGTAAGTTTTTATTATATATGCATTTGTTTTGTATGAACTCAGATCTCTGATTTTTCATTGTTTTGGGTTCATTGTTTTGGATTTGGTGGATGTATCTCACCTCTCTCTCACGCACACACATCAAGCTATTAATGTTTCTTTCTAATCTACTCAATCCTCTTTAAATTTGTTTTCGTTTACATTTCTCACAACAGAAATAATAACAGTTTGATTTTTAATTTTTATTATTAGAGGGAGAAAAGACCTACATTAAGATAAAGGAAGACTACATATGTTATAATAGATAAAAATTCTTGAATCACAAGAATAATTTTCAATCCATAAGTAGTGCCAAAATATGACAATTGTTATAAGAATTGTGATACTCCTATTGAAGTTTCATCCCAATATTATTTGTAACCAGACAAGGGGAATATATATATATATATATTTATATTATTAATAATACTAAATTCAAGTATGACTCAAATTTAAATACTATATAAGTAATAAAAAACACACTCTTAAATGATAGCAAGATTATAAATGTAGAAGCCTAAATGATGTAATATTCGCAAGGGCAAGCAGCTTAGATCACAGTAATTGTTTTGATGAATAGGTTATTTTTAACAGAATTGAACCAAATCTAACAGTGTTAGTAACAATATTGACTTGTCAATTTAAAAATGTTGACTTGTCCTAGGATTACTAAGATCATAATGAGAAATGAGCACATTAGTCAAATTGCTCCAATTGGTAGTTCATACTAATTATTTATTTTTATATTAATTAGGTCACTTTAGCACATTAGTATGATATTTTTGTTTGTATATGCAAATTATGAGATACAATTTTAAGCGGGCTGCCCATAAAAATTTACCTTTTAACTTCGTAATTTTGAAGACTTGGTTAGTGAAGTTATTTTCTTACTTGGCCTTTGTCTGAAACTTTTATTGGTAGACTACATTTTCACTTCACCGATTCCCTTCTTAGTATTTACAAATTTAATTTTCATTCATAAACACATATATAATAATGTGACATAGATATTTTTACAATTATGTAGTAGTTTTTTTTTAATTTCAAATGCCATTTAAAATATTCATTACACCAACAAGCCGGAGTTCAAAACTAGCCTTTCTCACACCAACATAATGGTTTGTTTAATTTTTGTTATTTTGTCTTCAGAAAATTCATTACATTCTAAGTTCATGTAAATTTTCTCTCCCTCAAAGGGCTAACCCAGAGTTTTGTTCATCCAAAGGATGGCACCAAATTATTCTATCTTTATGCTGAAAAAAAAAACCCATGTAAAGATGATTATAACAGTATTTTTAAACTCTTAAGCTTTATTGATCTGCAAGTCCTTGTAAGTACTGATCGCTAACTTAGCATGCTCCAGCAAAAGTGAAGAGTGTGATATACAAAATAATAAGGTAGTAGAATGTCTTGAAGTGCTTGAAACTGTATACTATACCTTAATAATGGGTGTATGCATTAATAATGTGTGTTTTTACTCATCAATACAATTCTTTTTCAGGGCATCTTGATATTCAAATGACAGACAGTTTGATGTGACAGACAGTTTCATGTAACAAACAGAGTAAATTATTGAAATATTCTTCTAGATATTTGAAGCCTACCTTTCCCTCCTTTAAGTCTTTAGAAATTCGTGGAAACTGGGGAGGGAAAGGTTCCTCTTGTTATATGCTTATCAGTACCCCTCAGTGCTCGCATCATCAAATTAGGTCTGTTTACTGCTTTGTTTGGTTCTAATCTTGTCAAAGATCTGGTTGACATGTTTACTTAGTTTAAGGTTTGGTGCACCCACTTGAAATTCAAAAGAAGGTGCGAAAGAGCTATCCCAAAGCTTGTTTGTCTGCATTTGGAGATTTCCTCTTCCTTACTTTTATCGTCCATTTGGGAATCATTATGCTTTAAAGTGAGTTTATAATAATGTAATTTATTGTTTGCAGGTGTCTCTCAAAAGTTTTCAAGGGAAGGACAGGTGGGTTTTTGCAATCACATTCATGATTATTTCTATTACTCTTTTTGATTAAACAGAATATAGTGTGTAATGATAATGATCGTAACCTAAACTGTGTTACTTTTAAATTACTTTATGTTTCATCTGTTAAATTATGGCTGCTTGTATTATTGTCATCTTGTGAATGAGACTAATATTATACTTTATAATTAGTAACTGATATTGTTGTTAATTTGTTATGGTAGGATGATAAGCATTTGGTATTCTTTTCTCTTGTTCCACCCAAAAGGAAAGATGCCCTTGAAACTTAAAAGAGGACAATCTATGGAAATGCAACAGAAGAACATTTTAAGATTGTGGATCCTTAGTTTGGAGGGTATATCAGAAACAACCAATCATTTCAAAGTCTTGGAAGACGCATATTTGATGTTTTTATCCAGGTACTCAGTGACTTTGTGATTGTGCTTGTCGAAAAAGACATTGTGATTGTTCATTCTAGATGCAACAAAAGCGTATTTGATTTCATGTGTTGTTACAGGATGTACTGGTTTTGCCGGATTTTAATATGGAAAATGTTGCACATTGGGTTGATAAGGCGGTGGTTCAAAAGTTCAATACACTTGTGAAGAATAATACTATAGAGATTCGCTTTCTGTGGAATTATGGTCCCCTCATATCAGCTATTTCTGTGGAATCTAGTATGTTTTCTTATGTATAGGGGCTACCCTCTTTTCTTTTCTCATTAGTGACGATTCAACACACTCTCTCTCTCTCTCTCTCTCTCTCTCTCTCTCTCTCATGCTTGTGCTAGAGATCCAGGCATGATATTCTAGAAGTTATTCCTTAACTTTGAGACCTAAAAATTCATGGTCTAAAAACAGAGATAATTTGCAGTCTCATAATGACTAAGTTTTTGTCCTTCCTAGTTATTTTGTCTTTGTTTATCAAATAATTTTTTATAATATGAATTCTGAATGATTGTATTGTTCCAACTGTGGACAGAACTTGCAGATAGCAAGCAATCTTTCTGTCTAATTATTTTTTATTTTTTAGTTTTTTTGTGTAGATTTCAAGCCTTCTCTAGAAAAGAAAACGAAGATATTCATTATAGTTGGAGTTGTGGCTTTATTATTGTGCCTCGTTTTTATAATTCTATTTACTTTTTGGTGGAAAGGCCACTCAAAAAGCAATACCTCAAGGGAACAAGGTGCTTAAAGCTACTCCACGGTTTGTGATTTTTTATATTTTGAATAGATAACAAATAGCTTTCATAGAATCCAACAATTACAGGATGTAAGAACAATGTAAGAAGATGTATGCCTTTTCCAAACACCTGAAACTACTATTTTTCAACAACAATTAAAGATGGAAAATGGACTCACAAGTTTTTCTTGTTTTGACTGTTTCTTTAAAATTCAAAATGTCCTTGCCTTAAATAAATTGTAAAAGAAACACATTGACAAGTTTTCAAATGTTGTGGGATACAGAAAAAAGTACTTAGATTTACAAACAAAAGAAAATCATGAACCTCATAACAAGCAAGGATTATTTGTATCCACTGAAAGATTACAAGTGCTCTTTTTGTTCATTCCAACTTTTACGCAACCAAAGAAATGATTAGTGTTTTTCCATTGGACACCTAAATACTTGGCCAAAAAGCAAAGGCACTGCTTTGATGATGCGGTAATTATTCTGCTTGTTCTTTTACTGATCTAAGAGGATTGGAGTTGCAAACTGGCTTATTTACATTCAGATAAATACAAGATGCAACTAACAACTTTGACGAAACAAATAAAATTGGGGAAGGTGGTTTTGGATCTGTCTATAAGGTATATAGTAATCCATTAGATATATTTATATCTTTTCATTGTAATGTGCAGTTTTAATTTTCTGTTTGTGTAATCATGTTGAGATGTACATTCCATGTTTTAAAGGTTACTAAATAAAAACTTTGTTATTCCATTGCAGGGTGTTTTATTAGATGGTACAGTAATTGTAGTTAAGCAACTTTCTTCCAAATCAAAGCAAGGAAATCATGAATTTGTTAATGAGATAGAAATGATCTCTGGTTTGCAGCACCCAAATCTAGTAAGATTGTATAGTTGTTGTATTGAAAGGGATCAACTACTCTTGGTATATGAATACATGGAAAAAAATAGCCTTGCCCGAGCTTTGTTTGGTAATTTAAAGTTTTTAATCAATTGTGTACGCTCTTTTAGTTAGTATGATCAATATGAAAATAGTATGACCACAATTACTAACAATGAATATGTTATATATTTTTTATATTCTCTTTTTTCCCCCCCTTTTGATTTGGGTATTTATTAATTATAGGTCCAGAGGATTGCCAATTGGAATTGGATTGGCCTACCAGAGTAAGAATTTGTATTGGCATAGCAAGAGGTTTGGCATTCCTTTCAACTCCTGCATGAGGAATCGAGATTGAAAATTGTTATCAAGGCTACCAATATACTACTTGATATGGATCTTAATCCTAAGATCTCTGACTTTGGTTTGGCCAAGCTTGATGAAGATGAGCACACCCACATTAGCACCAGAATTATTGGAACTGTGTAAGCTACCAATTTTCTTCTCTTAATGATGACTAATGCTCTCCGATTCTTTCAAAAGTTTGTATATCAGAAAATCTCGCCTTAGAACATGATATAATTCCATTACCTTTTCTTTCATCTCCAAATCATAACTAAACATAAGTAGTGCTGATTAATTACAAGTTCAAATTGTTAAAGTAACCAACAGTTATCCCTATCTAACACATTTTTGTTGACTTTTTATGATTCTAATTTGTTAAAACACTGAGAATTCCTAATTTATGTTTGTGAACTCATTTGACCAAGAAAGTTCCCCAATAGGGAAACCAGTAGTCTTTGTGGATAGATGTCTCTTATTAGGCATATGCATTTCCAATGTAGCCTTATGGAATAATTGGTAGTTGTATAGATCCACATTTACTGAATTGGATTATCTGCATTTGCAATGCAAGTTTACTTATGGAATAGTTGGTCATTGTATACATCCACATTTACTGAATTGACTTACGTGTACTTGTAATATGATAATATTGTTGATGTTTCATCCGTATCTTAGTTTCCAAAATGAATTAAAAAAGAGAAGAAAAAAGGTATATGCATCTTTGTAAATTGTAGTAACTTGCAAAGTTACTTTGGATAAATGATTAACCAACTCATGGACCATGGTGGAGTTGGAGTAAGAGAGATATGCTCCACAGTTAGACCATATTGTGTATAAATACCACAAGTTTGCAATGGAAACCAAATTTGAGCACAAAATTGGAAATTACAGTCAAGCCTACCACAATGGAATCGTACCCATAACTCAACTTTTACAGTAATTATATTGTTACAGTATAGCTTTTATATATGTCAATAAACTTTTCAATGTTTAGATGTGTTGTATTGTTACAAAATCTATTTGAAATTTCACTAAGGTAATAAAAAAAATGAAGTTCTAATTAGTGACCACACTTTTATGGCTGTAAACTTTGAACAAATGCTTGAAAAATTGCCAAATTTACTCATGTATACTGTCATTTATCATGTAAAACTACTGTTGTTGTTGTACATGTACGTAAAAGCTTACATTGGTAAGATTGACAAAATAATGTTTGTTGTGCAGAGCGTACATGTCACTAGAATATGCATTATGGGGTCACTTAACCCATAAAGCAGATGTTTACAGTTTTGGGATTGTCGCATTGGAAATTATTGTTGGAAAGAACAACATGAAATATTGTGCTATTGAAAATTATGTTTGTCTACTTGATTGAGTAAGATTACCTAGTTCTTGAAATCTCTTGATTGAGAGCAGAAAAAAGATACTTGCATATAAACAAATTACAAAACACTCACAAGGGGTGGGGCCCACATACTATGGGACCCACACTATTGTGAGTGTTTTATGATTTGTTTTTGTGCATGTAGAACTACTGTATTGACGACATAATTTAAAATCATTTTTTCACTTTAGGATTGGCCAATCCATTTAAGCTTAATTGGCTTGCTTTAACTCAAGTTAATGCAAAGGCAATTGAACTACCTGAATTGGTTGTGTAAAGTATGATTTTAATTGATTGACAGTTATTGTTTCCAATGCTTTAAATTTTCAATTAGATTGGGTATTCTCTCTTAATTTAAATGATAATGAATTACCAGTGTTCATAATTACAGATATTCTAATAATCCTTGATATTTATTTTTGAGTATGAAAAGGATTTCTACTACAAAACAAGAGCGTAAACCCAAAATAGATCATCTTTCATTGAAATTTTTATCCAAAATACAGCATTGCTTTTATGAGTCAAACTCACTTTTAATTTTGTAAGGTCCACGTTGATTGACCTATAATTAATTATACTCGAGTCTTGGTTGTGTACTGCTACTTTATATCTAGGGTTCTTTACTGACTTATTGCTTATCACGAGAATACATTTGTTGTTCTTATTTCAGGCACTTGCTTAAAAAAAAAAAAAAAAAAGGAAATTTAGTAGAGTTGATGGATCCAAAGTTGGGTTCCAATTTCAACGAGGAGGAAGCATTAAAAATTATTAAAGTGACTTTATCTTGCACTAATCCATCTTCGGTGGTTAGGCCGACCATGTTTGCGGTAGTAAGAATGCTTGAAGGTGATATATGCGTCAAAGAATTGATGATGGATCAAAGTGAATATGGTGATGACTTAAGGTTCAAATCCCTTAGAGACAAATACTATGAGCTACAACACTAGAACTCAAGCGAAGGTCAAACCCTCATTGATTTATCAGAAACAGCACAAAATGGCTTGTCCTCTACAACTTGTCATGATCTCTACCCAATTAGTCTTGATTCTCATTAATGAAATCCAACTTGGAATGTGTCATGGTGGCTTCATTACTCTACAAGCATTACACACATTGTTTTTTTAATTTTGGTTGAAGAATTTCATTCTCTTGTTTTTTAATGTTTCAAATGTTTAATGTTTGATGTTTTGGTGATTGTTAGTCTTTCGGTAACTTTGTCATATGTTTTTAGGTCATGTGATTTGTTTTTAGATTGTAGACTTTTGTTTTGGTTGTATGGTTGTATTGTTGTTGAAGTTCTACAAGTGAAGAAAAGTCGAAACATAGAAAATGTTGGGTATACCTCCTTAGTGGACTATGAGACTCAATTGGTTTGTTAAAATATTTGGTTTGATTTGGTATTGGTTATAATAGATTTTTAATATATTATATCTGACTTTTGGAGGCTTAAAGGGTATTTAATATTCAGTTTGATAGCAGTTAGGGTTTTGATAAAAGGCCTAAGAATTAACAATAGTTTATATATATTGTTTTTTGCTCTTCCAGAGCAAAGTGCGGCGGCTATTTGACTATTTATTCTTGGTAACTATGCTACAAATTGATTTACTTGTGGGAAATAATCTATTTTTCCTAACAACTAGTATTAGAGCTTATGGTTTGTTTGAGTTTATTTATTTGTGTAAATCAATGGAGGGGAATGTGAGTCGTTGTGTCATGACCCAAACTCGCCTTTTTAGGTTTAGCGTCATAACCAGCAATAATCTTGGGATTACCGAAGGCCTTTGTCTTGAAAATCATATAAATGGAGGGGTTGCAGAAGCAAATACAAACATACAACGTCCATATAGCTGTGTGACATACATGAGATAGATAATTTAAAACTTTGTACATATGTATACATAACGTCAAAAGGTCATAACTCATGCAATACTGTATAAGTATTATCAAAAGGGACCAGTCTAGTATACAGATAAACAAAAGCAAAACCAAACAAAACAAACTCTTAGCTTGGTCCACAAAACTTGACTTCTTTCAATAGGAACCCTCCAGGGAGGCATGGTGGGTGGGTGGTTGACTCAAAACTCAAACTTTAGGCCATTAACTCTAGGCTTAGTTACGCACCTGGTCACCTACATACAAAATATAAATAGAGTGAGCGGGAGCCTAGTGAATAATAACAAAGTAAAGGGTTAAATGAATGATGTCCCGTAATAGATTCAGAAAGCAGAAACAGAGTCATAATTCTTATTCTTGTTCAAAATCATATACAAAAATCAGAAATTCGTGCTTAATCATACATGGTACATCCATTAGTGCTAACAGATCAGATACAGAGCGTTAAGGGTCATACTTAACCTATTCCATAAAGGAACCTCCAGTACCGAGAACAGATAACATGCTTAAGCCACGATATTGTTACCCCCGAGCGAGGGCCATGAGACCACAATATTATTACCCCCAGGCAAGGGCCATGAGACAACGGTATTATTATCCCTGGGCAAGGGCCATGTCCTAAGGATGTCACAAATACATTTCAGAAATTTGGACAATTATTCATTATACAGAATATATCATTTCATAAAACAGATCTTAATTCATCATATAGAAAATAAATTAAGTTGAACATAGCTTTCAAAATGTATTTTGAAACACTTAACAAAATTTGCTGAAAACAGTGCCTTCGCTTAAGCACAACTTTCTTCGCTCGAGCAGTTTGTAAACTTTGCAAAAGTACTAGTTGCTCGATTTTTCTGCTCGATGCACGCTCGATAGTCGCTCGAGCATGAGACTGAGGTCTTTGCTCGAGCACAACTCTAGTCGCTCGAGCGGTCTGCAATACATGAAAACTTTTGGAAACATGCATTTTACGCTCGAGCCAGCTTTTGGTCGCTCGAGCGGAAGTGCAAAACAAAGGGTGGTCGTTCGAGCACAGGATCTGTTGCTCTAGCTGCAAAGTAGAATTATGGAATTTCTAGTTTTGCTTCCAAACTTCAAAACTCGAATTCAATGGTTCAAAACACATCTTTTGGACCCAAAACTTGAGAAAACGCTTGTAAAGTCATAGAACTTCATGATTTGAAAGTCATTTTGCAAAACTAAGTCCAAAAACAAGTGAGTTTTTCCACATTCTTCCAAAGTAAACTTTAAACTTGTGAAAACATAACATGCATGCAATGACTTGAATACAAAGCTCCCAAAACATGAATAGATGAAGTGTTTTCAAGTGGAATCATAGTGAGCTCTTACAATATAGCAATGGTATGCTATTGCATGTAAGAATTTATGAAAATGGAGCTCAAAAATCATGAATTATGCATGCAATGTATCGATTGATCTTAATTCTTATTCTTAAGGTCAATTCTCGTCCCTAATCTCTAATTTCTCTTAAATTCAAGCATGAGTGAGTCAAAAACAAGTTTAATGATTGAAAGTCTTACCTAAAGTTCTCAATATCTTGAATTCCTATTGAGTTCTTACTCAATTCTTCAATTGCCCTTTAATTCTGTAGCAAAACCTCATTTCCTTCTTGAATTCAAGTCTCTCACTTTAAATTCTCCCTCTCTCATGTTTTTGAGGCTCAAGAGTGAAGGAACAAGAGTGTAAAGTGTCTCAAAAGTACTAGAAGTGGGCTTAAATAGGCCTGATTAGGGAACTCTAATTAAGCTTGGATTAAACTAAGTAATGGCAATTATTATATTCTAATTATTTTGTTCCGAATCGAATTTCAATTCAACCTACCATAAAATTCTAAAACTTCCAATTAACGCATAAACCAAGTCAATTTCACGTTCTGTGGCCGATAAGGCCTTCAATTCATAGAACAAAACAGAAACATGAACAAATCTTTCTACGATAGACATACATGAACACAAATAATGCAGCACACATGCAATTAATTCAGAATTTCATCTGAAGTACTTATTAGGCATATTTAATCATATTTTAGCAGTTAATCATAGGTTAGGGTCGTTATAGTCTTCTCCCCTTAAAGAGTTTGGTCCTCTAACCTCAAATTACCTTCATTTTGGAAGAACATCCGCTCCATCGCCCAAGTTGCATAGGTCCCACCGTGGTTTTGCCAATCAACTTTTACCAACGATATTTTTTTGTTTCTCAATCTCTTGATTCTTTGATTGACAATTTGAATTGGTTATTCGTCATACGTGTAGTCATCTTTCAGTAGCACTTGGGTTGGTTCAATCACATGGAAAGGATCTCTCAAATAATCCCAAAGCATTGATATGTGAAAACATTATGCATATGTTCTATGACCAGTGGTAAAGCTATCCGATACGTCCGGGTTGATTTTCTCTAAAATCTGGTATGGCCCAACATATCTCAGTGCTAACTTGCCCTTTACACCAAACCGAGTTTGCTCTTTCATTGGAGTCATTTCGATAAGCACGTGATCCCCGACTTCATATTCTCTGTCTTTTCTTTGGACATCTGCATAACTCTTTTGGCGGCTTTGTGCAGTTTTTAATCTCTGTTGAATCAATTTTATATTTTTCGTTGTTTCTTGCACAAATTCCGGTCCTAACAAAGGTACATCACCTACCTCGGCCTAACAAATCAGAGAACGCCATTTTCTACCATACAGAGCTTTATAAGGAGCTATACCAATACTTGAGTGATAGCTATTATTATACATGAATTTGGCCAATGGTAAGTAGGTCTCCCAATTGCCTTGGAAATCTAGGGCACACATTCTGAGCATATCTTCCAAGGTCTGTATTGTTCTTTCTGATTGGTTGTCTGTTTGTGGGTGATATGCACTGCTCAGTCTTAACTTAGTTCCCAAAGCTTGCTGTAGAGTTTGCTAGAATCTTGAAGTGAACTTAGGATCTTTGTTAGATACAATAGCTACTAGTACGCTGTGTAATCTCATAATCTCATTCACATAGATGTTAACCAATTTATCTGCATTATAAAGAGTTTTAACAGGCAGAAAGTGAGTAGACTTAGTTAAACGATCAACAATGACCCAAAAGAATCCATACCTCAAGAGGAGCGAGGTAGTCCAACAATGAAGTCCACCGTGATATGCTCCAATTTCCATTCTGGTATTGGAAGCGGTTGAAGTAATCCAGTGGGTTGTTGATGTTCAGCTTTTACCTATTGACAATGCAAACACTTAGCCACAAAATCAGCTACGCTTTTCTTCATTCCCGGCCACCAGAAATTTTGTTTCAAGCCTTGGTACATCTTCGTATTCCCCTGGTGTATAGAAAATTCAGAATTGTGAGCTTCAGTCATGATACGTTTACTTAAGTCAAAACAATCCGGCACATAAAGGCGATTATGAAATTTCAACACATTATTATCAAGCACAAATCCAGGCCTTGGTCTTGAGTCAATCCCATCAACAATTTTCTTCAAGAACTCATCTTCAAGTTGTTTTTCTCTAACTTCTTCAATGATTACAGGTTGAGCAGAAATGGCGCCCAAGATCCCGCCCTATTCACGCAACACAATTTCAATCTCGTTCTTCTCCAAATCACATAATAACTCTCTTTGATCGGTGAGCAAACATGACAAATTCCCAATTGATTTTATACTCAATGCATCTGCAACGGTATTTGCCTTCCCTGGATGATACAAAATTTGTAAGTCATAATCTTTAATTAATTCCAGCCATCTTCTCTGTTTCATGTTCAGTTCCTTTTGGGTGAAGAGATATTTCAAGCTTTTATGATCCGTATATACTTCACAAGTTGCTGTATATCGATAATGGCTCCAGATTTTTAATGCAAAAACCACAATTGCTACTTCAAGGCCATGAGTTGGGTAATTCTTTTCATGTGGGCGGAGTTGTCGAGAAGCATAGGCAATTACCTTCCCATTTTGCATTAATACACATCCCAAGCCTTTGTAGGAAACATCACTATAAATCTGAAACCCATCGATTCCGTTGGGCAATGTCAGAATTGGTGCAGTTACCAGTCTAGTTCTCAGTTCTTAAAAGGCTGACTCCCGTTGATCATTCCAATTAAATGGCACCTTTTTTTGTGTCAACTACGTTAATGGCATGGCAAGTTTTGAAAAGTCTTTCACAAACCTGCGATACCAACCTGTAAGTCCCAGAAAGCTTCAGATTTCTGACACATTGGTTGGTCTTGGCTAATCTACAATGGCTTTAATTTTCTGTGGGTCCACCGATATACTATCCTGGTTGATCACATGTCCCAGAAATACTACACTGTCAAGCCAAAATTCACATTTGGAAAGTTTTACATACAATTTCTTTTCTCTAAGGATTTGCAAGGTAGTTCTTAGATGATTTTTATGTTCTTCCTTGCTTTTGGAGTAAATCAGTATATCATCAATAAATACAATGATAAATTCATCAAGAAATTGTTTGAACACCCTATTCATTAAGTCCATGAATGCCGCAGGTGCATTAGTTACCCCAAATGACATTACCAAAAATTCATAGTGTCCGTATCTTGTTTTCGAAAAGCGATTTTCTCAATGTCTTATGCCTTCACCTTCAATTGATGATAGTCCAATCTAAGGTCAATTTTAGAAAACATTTGAGCTCCTTGGAGTTGGTCAAATAAATCATCTATTCAGGGTAATGGATACTTGTTCTTCATGGTTACTTTGTTCAATTCACGGTAGTTAACACATAATCTCAAAGACCCAGCTTTCTTCTTAACAAATAGGACTAGAGTACCCCAAGGTGAAGTGCTCGGGCAGATGAATTTCTTGTCTAATAGTTCTTGAAGTTGGATTTTTAATTCTTTCAGTTCCAAGGTTGACATTCTGTAAGGGGTTTTAGAAATAGGTTGTATTCCAGGTACTATATCAGTAGTAAACTCAATTTCCCTATCAATTAAATCCCTGAACAGTTCATTTGGAAAGACATCAGGAAATTCATTAACCACAATAATAGTTTCCACATTAGCACTAACCGAAGATACAGTCAATACACAACACACGTAGCCCCGACATCCTTTTCTCAACAACTTCCTAGTTTTTACAAATGAAATCAAGTACGGCAGAGGAATTACCCCATTCCCAGTAAAGAAAAACTCAGGCACACTGGGTGGTCGAAACATGACCGATTTACTCACACAGTCAATGGTGGCATAGTATTTAGTTTACCAATCCATACCCAGAATACAATCAAAATGGGTAATGTCTAGTGGTAGCAAATCAGCATATAATAACATATCCCTAACCATGATGTCACACGCAGGATATACATAAACACATAACATAGAACCTCCAGATGGTGCAAATACAGATAACATATAATTCAAAGGTTCTAAGGGTCAAGTTAATTTCTGAGAAAAGGCATGCGACACAAAAGAGTGTGTAGAACCAGAATCTATCAACACATAGGTACATTGAGCAAAAATAGAGATCATACCTGGCACCACTGACTTAGTGTTCTGTACATCACCAGGTACTAATGCAAACACTCGACCTTGCCTCAAAGTGTCTCTCCTGATATTAGTTTTCACATTGGTTCTTGGTGTAGGAGTGGATTCGGCTGAATTTGCCGCAGGACGGTTATCATCATTAGATCTCATCGGGCAATCTCTAATCATGTGGCCAGTCTTGCCACACTGAAAACAAGCACCAGATGCACAGTAACATGTGCCTTTATGCTTCCTTCCACATTCAATAATTGGCATAGAGCCACTACTTTGGCTTGAACTACTTAAAGATCCTGTATTTTGCTTTTTATGTGAGACAGATGAACTACCCTTCCAAAAATTGGAACCAGATATTTTACTTTGCCATTCTGTTATTGGTGCTTTTGCTTATCTTATTGCTGCCAAGGTGGCCTCTGCCATTAGCGCTCTGTCAAGTACCTTCACATACGTAGGCAACTTCAAAATGCCTACTCGGTCAAACATGTCCAGATCTAAGCCCTTTTTAAATTTTTGAGCCTTTTAGTAATCTGTGTCGACCATATGAGGAGTAAATTAGGCTAACTCTGTGAACTTAGCCTCATATTCGGCTACGGACATCTTGCCTTGCTTAAGTTCTTGAAATTCTGACACTTTATGATCTTTGAAACATTGGGGAAAATATTTCCCATGGAATAATACCTTAAATTGGCTCCACGTCATAGTCCCACTACCATCTCGGATAAGCATCCACCATCGTCTAGCTTATTCTTTTAGAGTATAGGTGGCCAAAAGAACTTTCTGCGTTTCCAAGCACGAGAACACTTCAAATATCTTTTTAGTCTCTAACAGGCATGTTTGGGCTTTCAACGGCTCAATACCACCTAAAAAGATTGGCAGCTTTATTTTGTTGAACTTCTGGGTCAGTGAAATAATGTCAGTGTTTTCTAACTCAACTTGCACAAGAGGTGGTGGAGGGAGCACAGGTTGTTGTTTTTGTTGCTGTCTGATTGTTTCTGTCAAAGCTTCTAACATTTGTTCCATTCGACTCATTCGAGCCGAATGAGCCTCAGAAGATCCAGCTGTATCATCACTTTTTGTGTTTTCAATTGCTATAGGTAAACAAGTGTAGACATCCCATTTTTGACTACCCTTAAGACTTGGGCGCCTCAGGTTGATCACTCGATAATGAAAAGTTACACTGTCCAATTGTTCGATTTCTTCAGTAAGAAGAGCTTCTAAATCCCAACCTTACACCCTATTTTTTGACCAAAACTATTTCGGACTGAGACTATTTTAGACCTTAAAACACTCTCGTTCAAAATATTTTTGATAATGTTTCTATGATGTTCCGAAGCTCGCATTTCGTTAAAAATTGCACTTTTCGGTAAACTGAGCAAGGATAAAGTGGAAATAAATGAAAGAGTGGTGACCTCTTTAAAAAATCTTTTAAATATCTTATTGATAGGTTTGGAGTTGAAGAAAATAAGAGTGGAGGAAAGAAAACTAGTTAAGGGAAGAGTTAGGCATCAATCCGTTAGGACAAAACTAAGTAGGCTTCACTAAATCAGGTCTACTTTTGTACACTTAAACTTTTGTTATGAGGCCATTAGCATTGGAAAGAAAACTTCTGGGGCTTCACTTTGGACTCAAGAATATTCTAAAGCTGAGTCCGGATGAGGGAGATAAGGCTGTTTGAAGTTAGGTATCAATCCGATTGAGCTAGAAATGAGCAACCTTTACTAAAATAGACATATCTCTTTGAATACTTAGAATTTTGATGTGAGGCTACCTCCATTGGAAATTAAACTTCTAAGGCTTCAATTTAGACTCAAGAATGACCTGAAATCGAGTCTGGATGATGGAGATATACCCATTTGAAGTCGGGCCTGAAAGTAGATTTTTGGTGGCCGAACAACCACCATTGATGGCCGACAATGCACACTTCTGGCCAGTCGGCCACTGGTGAAAAACTTATATATTTTTGGTTAGCTATCCCCCAAAAGCTTCAGCTATTCTAAGCTTGATATTTTTGATCTAAGAGGCTGCTTTTCTATATATAGGGAACCTTTCTTAATGGTTTAAGGTTGACAAAAAAATACCAAAAGTTCTAAAACTTGAAATTCGCTCTCTATCTCTATCTTGCAACCTATACACCCTCTCTCTACGGTTCCTAAACCAATATTGGAGCTCTTATTGTTGAGATCATTGAGTCCAAATTTCAGCCCTTGAGAGTGAGAACTTGTTGGTTTGTGAACAAAAGAGTAACCTTGCTTCAAGAGGTATAATTTTGAGCATCCTTGCACTACTTCTTATCTATCTTGTCTTACTGTTTTTAGGTCATTTTTGGACTGTTTTTATGGGCTGAAGCTTGTGGTTTAAAGATACCAAAGGTGGAGTGGATAATCACCCTTCCTTGAACCTTATTCTCTAAGCTTTTGTCATTGTGTTTCCCATTCTTTTCTCAACTTTTTTTGATCTTTTTGTCACTAATTTTTAGAGGTTTTCAGAGGCTAAAAAGTGGTTTTGAAGTCCCAAAAATGGAAGGGTTAGCCACCCCTGCTTTGGCTTTTATTAGCTTAAATTGCTCCATGTTTTAGCTTATTGTTTTAGCTACTTTTGTATTCATTCCAGCACATTTTTGTACTATTTTTGGGCGGTATAAACTCTGTAGTTTTGGGCTGAAGCTTGTGGTTTAAGGCCAATTTGCTCCATGTTTTAGCTTATTGTTTTCGCAACTTTTGTATTCATTCCAGCACATTTTTGTACTATTTTTGGGCGGTATAAACTCTGTAGTTTTGGGCTGAAGCTTGTGGTTTAAGGCCAATAAAGGTTGATGGGTGGTTCACCATTCTTTACACTTTGCTCTCAAGGCCTTTTCTCTTGTGTTTCCCACCTTTACACTATCTTTTTTGAGCTTTCAAACACTAATTTTTAGAGTTATTTTAGTAGCCAAAATCATGTTTTAAAGTCCAAATTTGGAGGGGTAGGCCTTCCTTCCTTGTGTCTTGCTTACTGGCCTAGTTTGTGCCATGTTTAGCATGTTAATCTAGACTTTTTTAGCTCAATTCCAGCATGTTTTAGGACTTATTTTAGATTGTTTTAGCACTAATTTGGGCTTCTTGCATCATTCATGCTTTATTTTGCATAGTTGTAGTGTAATAGTCCTCATAAGATTGGTGTTCTAGGCCTTAGACGCCATTTTGTTTGTGTTCATTGCATTTATTTATGATTTTCTCACCTGTTTTCAGCATTAATAATATTTGCAACCTCCCTCTTTTCTCAGCTTTTGTTTTTCTTTGAGAGTTGTTTCAAGCCTATTGTTCTTTTAAGCATGAGTTTGAGGTTGTCATGCTTAAAGGTTTAATCCCATTTAGGGGTTCACTGCCAACGGCACGACATCTCTTTCATGTCTTAAGTTAACTCTTGGTTTGGTACTTCACTCCAATAGAGGACTTAAATTCATTATTGGACTTAATGAATTAAAGGATGGTTGGTGAATTAAAATGGAGTAATTAAAATGGGACTAAAATGGGGCAAGAATAAAATTAAGTGTTGTGTTCAATCGGACGTTAATTGAGCACATGGAAGCTTGAGGCATTTCATACTGACTAGTGATGAAATGACTCAAGGTTCCAAGGTCATCACTTCCCTTGATCTTTCATGAAAGGGAGGTGATT
Organism: Camellia sinensis; assembly: GCF_004153795.1. Classification (NCBI taxonomy): domain Eukaryota; kingdom Viridiplantae; phylum Streptophyta; class Magnoliopsida; order Ericales; family Theaceae; genus Camellia; species Camellia sinensis. Next base: position 1,742,208 of record NW_021027235.1, on the reverse strand, counting down.
TGTGCCTTGTTTTGTTGCATTTATCAAAAGTGCACACTTGGTCTATGAGCCATCATGCAATGAAATTGCTTGAGTTGATGGTTTGTGGGCCAAGGTTTGTCTCCCTTTGATTTGTGCATGACGAGGGGGATGAATGGTGCAGACAAACCTTTGAAAATGCCTTGTATATGCCCTGTTTGCTCTCTGTTGCAGCAGAACAGTCCAGTCATTAGTGGTCGACCGGCCCCCTGTCGGCCACCAGTGCAAATTCTTGCAGTGTCCTTCTGAGATAGAACATAGCTAGTCTGGAAGTGGAAATCAGTGCAAGTGCTTCTGAGCAATAGAGACATTCAGCAGCAAAATAGTGGTTTTTCAGGTGGAAACCTAGCACGTGCATGAGCATGCATAGCATACCGAGTTATTTAGTTGTAGCTAGTTAATTTTGAAGAGTGTTGTAATTAGTTAGCTAGAGTAGTTAAGTAATTTGGTTTGTAGTAATTAGTTAGCTAGCATAGTTAATTAATTAGTTCAATTTATTTGTTGTAATAATTAGTTAAGTAGTTTAGCTAATTTAATTTGTGTTGTAACAGTTAATTAGTTAGCTTAGTTTTAATTAGTTAGCTAGTTATCTAGTTAGTTTATTCGGACTTTCCTTCGTGAGAGTGAAATGTTGTAATAATGTGTATGTCTTCCAACCCCACGTCTTTCTCCCTTTTATTTAACTGCTTATGATGGTTATTTTAGGGACATCATGTTTCAATTAACACACTTCATGTTTACATCCATTTGTATTGCATGCACCGAGGCTCGGTTTATTATTCTAACTTGCATTGTCGTTTAAATATTTCTGTGAATACGTGCTTAGACCGCATGCTATTTAATTGATTCATATGCCTTGTTAGTAGCTGAGCCTATTTATTGCATATCGCATGTGTTGCATTAGTCATATCGCTTAATTAGGAATCATGCATTTTTCTAACTCATTTCTCTTTTGGCTTGGAGTACTAGGTAAGCTATTATTTGTTTTAGCATATCGCATGCGTGTGATTGTTGCCATGCTAAGCATGTTCACCATGAGGCTAAGTGCTTAAGTGTTAAATTGCTTGAATGCCTGTGCATGAAGGTTTGTTACTTGAATTGGAATAATTTGAGTAATGTTCATATGCGATCACCTTTTCAAGTGGTACATATTTCGAAACAATTTTCAAAACAAACATGAATCGAATGTTCCAATTTTTGCAAAGTTAGTCTATACTTGTGTGTATGCACATCACATAGTAATGCCAGCCTGATAAACTAGAACAAGAGCATATAATGTACATAAGATTCATATTGTGATTAGTAGAGGCCGATTTTTGGTCGGGCGAGTGGGGGTGCTCAAATGTATTCATGACCTTCCCCTCTCGTACCTAAGTTCCTGAACCGAGACAATCTTGGTGATGACGGACATGTGGTCTTTGGCATGAGTCATGGGTTTCCTAAATTTCTCAAAATATTTAGGTGGCGACTCTGTATCTGGCAAAACGGTCTATTTTTGGCAATTTGATTCAAAATCAATTTTCCAAAAGATTTGCCTGATTTGGACTCTTTGGTGTTTATCAATTTCATATTGCACATGTGAGATTAGATTCAGAACCGCGAGAATCCGAACTGTAGGGCTTATTTTCGAACTTCCGAAATGGGGTGCGGAAAAGTCGAGCTACAGTTTCTGGTGACTCCTCTGGGGAATTAGAGAACTTGACTCGAACTCATGATATGACATTTTATCTACACTTATATGTTTCTTTGCATTACATTTGCATTGGTGCGTTTAAGTCACTATGTTTGCCATTTGCTATTCCTGGACGATTTGCTGGAGGCTTACCTAAAAGCTTGCCAAAAGACTGACCGGTCGTGGGCTCTACCATAATGGGAACACAACCCTTGTATCTGGACTACCGTTGTACCGTTTGCTCCTCATTTCACTTCTCAGTGTCAGGTGCAAGAGGTATATTAGGTAGTCTTATTGAGGTACCCATTTTGACCATTTGGCCTAGTTGCATATTGAAAGCCGTAGAGACAGTTCCAAACTAGGACAGGATACTCACCCGAATACAAGATTATGTGAAACCACTTTGTTTGAATAGTGAGCCCTAGTTCTTGACAAAACTAGGACAGGGTAACCTTACCCCCACATAGGGGTGTTTTGGCTCTCACTTAACTGGTATGTACTTTACAATGAAATTGTACAGGAATGTGCATATCAGTTGCAACGTTGGTATCTATTTTGGGTCAAAATTCAGTGTGGAGTCCAGTCACTCAGCTGTGATCATATCTGTTCTCGTGAAATTGGGCTGAGCTGTTGTCTGTTTTCTCTTTTGTTAGGTAGTCTTGGAACCATAGCTTCAAAAGGCTTCGACATCTCCCGGGTACTCTGGACTCGTGTTGATAGACTTTGTCAGGTCAGAGATCTAGTTCAGGGGCAACCTATGTTTGTTCAGTTCAGGAACAGTTATCTACTTCCAGTTTAGCACTAGTGCACTCACATATTCCAATGGCACAGTATCCCCAGGCTAATATGGAGGGATTAATACTCCATCTGCAACAAACGGTTGAGACACTACAGCATGACGCAACTCGTTAGGCTGAGGTTACAGCCCATCAGGCCGAGGTTATAACTAGCCAACAACAACAGCAACTGTAGATAGCAGCGGCCTCTGCATCACATGTACCCACCGTGGCTATCCCTGTGCCCAGTACCGCTGCTACTACTTAAGATCCACAAACTGAGGGTGTTCCGGTTCTCCTAGTCAAAGTAGAATCCATCCTAGCACAAACTTCCCGAGCCCCGGTGTATCAAACCAAGGCACCGTTCGAACTCGAGGTTGATCTAACCGCGCTCAAAGTTAACAAGCTGGAAAGCTGTTCAAAAAGGCATAGGGGGTCAACTCTAATCCAGACATAGAGGATGGGCACACTGAATTGACAATTACCTTACCGGAGCGGTTTAAGATGTCGCATATTGACCGCTTCGATGGCTCTGGAGATCCGATGGTGCATTTGCATCTGTTTTCTGATATCCGACGACCAATGGGTTTGATCCAAGTATAGAAGTTGTCACTATTTAGCTGAAACCATGTCTGGAATAGCTGCCATTTGGTATGTTAAATTGGAGGACTCTGTGAAACAGAGCTGGTAGGAGTTGGCTGAATCTTTCATTGCCATTATTTCTAAAACACGCAGATCGAGGTCATAACTCGTGATCTTGAGGCAACGTGTTAGGAACTGAAGGAGGGCTTTTCAGAGTTTGTTATTCGATGGAGGGCAAAGGCAGCTATGATGGCAAGTAGGCCTCTAGAGAAAGAGCAAGTTGGTATCACTGTTAAAAATCTGCATGAAAGGCTATTACAGAAAATGATAGTCCTCCCGCTATTCAACTGTAAGGACCTCGATGAAATTGGGGTTCAAATCTAGGATGCCATCAGGCAAGGGATCATTGTGGAGGGTAATGAACCTATGAGGAGGAATGTTTTTCGCAGTTTCAATGGTAGCACAGCTGCAAAATGCTCAGAAGTAAACACTATCTCCACCCCCATCAATGGCCAAGAACAAACCACTTCAACTCAGCCCAAAGCCCGAAATTGCCATCGTCTTTACATGCGTCTCTCTCAAGCTTTGAAAATGCTACTAGAAAAAGGGTACCTAGAGCTCCTAGAACCTTGACCCCTCCCAAATCCTCTTCCACCAAGATATGACCCCGCTAAATACTGTGCCTATCATCATCAGCAAGGTCATGATACAAACCGTTGCATCCGCTTCCATCATAAGATTCAGGATCATATTGACGAAGAGGTTATAGCTCCACCAAAAGGACCTCAGGCCACCCTGTAGCTTGGGTTTTTCTCGCCCCCTTTCCAAAACTCAAAAAGACGCCCTATAGTTCGGACTGCTGTGGTTCTGAATCGAATCTCATAAGTGCAATGTGAAACTAATAAACACCAAAGAGTCCAAATCCGGCAAATCATTTTGGAAAATTGATTTTGAATCAAAAGTGCCAAAGTTGGACTGCTTTGCCAGATATAGAGTCACCAGCTAAATATTTTATTTTTCGAGAAATGTAGGTAACCCATGACTCGTGCCAAAGGCCATGGGTCCATCATTACCAAAGTTGTCTCGGCTCGAGAACTTAGGTACGGGAGGGGAAGGTCATGAATTGAGCATCCCCGCTCGCCCGATCAAAGATCGGCCTCTACTAATCATGATATGATATTTTATAAACATTATGTGCTCTTGTTTTGATTATTAAACTAGCTTTACTAGGTGATGCTCACAAACAAGTATAGACTAGTTTGCTCAATTTGGAACAATTCAACTCATGTTTGTTTGCGAAAATAGTTTGAATTTGCCACCTCAAGCGGGTTTAAAGTTTGCGGATTTGGCACCAAACATAGTGGGCTTAAAACTAATTTGCCACTCAACAAAGTGGGCTTAAAACATACATTCGTTGAATCGTTCCAATTCAAACAACAAGCCTTCATCCACAAGCATTCAAGCAGTTTAGCAAGTAAGAATTTAGCCTCATGGCAAGCATGTTAGACATGACAACATTCACATTCATGCAAGTATGCTAAAGCATAAAACTCACCTAGTACTCCAAGCTAACAAAACACGAGTTAGGAAAATATGCATGATTCTTAACAATACAAGATGTCTAATGCAACACATGCGAAGAATGCAATTAATAGGCTCGACTACTAATATGACATATGGATCGATTTGATAACATTCAGTTAAACACATATTCAAAGAAGGTATTGAAATGACAATGCAGCTAGAATGATGTGCCGAGCCTCGGTGCATGCAAGACAAGATGAATGTATGGAAGCATAAGGTATGCTAATTGAAACATGTCCCTAATCTAACCATCAAAAATGATTAAGTGAAAGGGAGAAAGACGTGGGGCTGGAAGACATACACATAATTACATTTTGCTCTTATGAAGGAGAGTCCGAATGAATAAAGCTAAGCTAACTAGCAACTAATTAGGGCTAAGCTAATTAAGCTAAGCTAATTAAGCTAATCTAATTAAGCTAATTAGACTAATTATTACAAACCAAATGAATAACTAGCTAAACTAATTACTAATTATTACAACACTTGAATGAATCAACTAGTAAACCAACTAACTAATTTACAACATAAAACTAAGCACTAAAACTACGATACCACTACTCCGCCTCAGGAAGTAGAGGATGCACATGCTCGGTTTTCACCCGAAAAGACCTCTGTTTTGCTCTCGAAAGCCTCTGTTTGTAGAGTTGAACATTTCCAGGACCTTTCTGCTCCATCTTACTAAAATATGCTGAAGTTTACATCAGTGGCCTGCCGGCCTGGATGAATGCCGCCGGCCCTCTGTTCGCCAAGAAGGTGGCCTGCCGGCCATCAATAGTGCACTGTCGGCCATGGATGGTGGCTTGCTGGCCACTGATGCACTGGATCACCATGTTGCAATAGAGTTCAAAAAGAGCAAAAAGAGGGTTTTTCCAAGGATTGTCTGCACAATTCACCCCTCATTTTCTGTGGACAAATCCAATGAGTTGTGAACTAAAACCAAAAACCACCAATCTAAGCAATTTCATTACACGATGGCTTGTGCTTCAAGGTGTGCAAGCTTAATGAATGCAAAACAAGACACTCAAGAACCATCACCCTATCATGTTGTAGACCCGACTTTCTTCGCGCACTACCCTTTCGGAGAGGGCGCGAATTTGGTCTTACTGCAGTTCGGACTCCTGTCACGGTTCTGAATCTAATCTCACAAAGTGCAACGTGAGACTAATAAGCCCCAAAGACCAATCCCGCAAATCATTTTGGAAAATCAAATTTTGAATCAAATAATGCCAAAACTGGACTTCTTTCCCAGATTACAGAGTCGCCACCTATTGTAGACGCGCCCGCGTGGGGCCTTCGCTACAGTTCGGACTCGATTTGTGTCACGGTTCTTAATCTGAACCAAAGAGTCCAAATCCGGCAAATCGTTTTGAGAAACAGATTTTTGAAAAGAAGTGCCAAACATGGACTGCTTTGACAGATACAGAGTCACCACCTAAATATTTTTAAAATGGGGGAATTTAGAAAACCCTGACTCGGTGCCAAAGGCCACGTGTCCATCATCACCAAAGTTGCCTTGGCTCGGGAGCTTGGGTACGATCGGGGATGGTTAGCTATGAGCACCCCCTCTCGCCCGGTCCGAAGACCGGCCTCTACTAACCGTGATATCCAGTTTTGAAAACGTTATGTGTTCTTATTCCATTTATTAGCCTAGAATTACTATGTTATGCGCACAGCAAACAAGTATAGACTAGATTGCCTAATTTGGAAATAAGCATTGCATATCCGTTTGTTCTTAAAAAAACACTTTGGAATTTGCTACTCGCAAGTAGGCTAAAATACGGATTTCAACGAATTTTTCCAACTCAAACAATCCAACCTTCACCCACAGGCATCCAACCAGTTTATCACATAAGCATCTAGCCACATGGTAAACATGTTGTTATGGCAACACTCACACTCATGCGAGATGCTAAAGCATAAATACTTACAATGTACTCCGTGCCAAAACAATAAACTAGTTAGCAAACATGCATGGTCCTAGTTCATGTCAAATTGCCTAATGCAACACATATAGGATGCAATCAGAGTAGGCTCGGCTAACCTAAACATGGCATGTGAAATGCGACCAATTGATGCACGTATTCAATTTGAAATTGTAGTACAAATGCAGTTAGCATGATGTACCGAGCCTGGTGTATGCGATACAAATGCATGAATGCACGCATGCATAGCATGAGGTATGCTAATTTAAACATGACCTATTACTAACCATCAAAGCGGATAAGTAAAAGGGGAGAAAGAACTGGGGATTGGAAGACATGCACACACTCACGCACACTTATTACACAATTGCCCTCACTCGTTAGAAGACATACACACACTCACGCACACTTATTATATATTTGCCCTTGCTCGGAGGGACCGAATAAATATTACAAATTAACTAACTCGCGAGCTAATTAATTATTACAAATTGCCTAATTAGTTAACAAACTAGCTAAGCTAGGAAAAACAGTAAACCGCCTCGAGAAGAGAGCCTAATGCAATGCGTGCTCGGTTCTGCTCGGAAGTGCACTGCCATGCCTAGGCTGCCTCTGTTTTCCTTGATATACTCCTCTGGAGACTTCCAAAGTCTCAAGACTACTTCTCTGGACATTGGGAGATATCACCGGTTGAATAGGATTGCCACCGGCAGTGGTATGTGGTCACCGGCCGTTGGTGAAGCTATCGGCAGAGGGAGGATTGCCGGTCGGCACTTAGCACTGCCGGTCGGCAGAGAGTTCCTGCAGAACCTGCAATTGACAGCAACAGAGGGCAAGACTCATGCCAACATGCAAGCCAATGGACCTAAGGCTAAGGCACAAAAAGGGGCACTTCACTTCCACCAATATGACCATTCATGGCATGAATTAGACAAGTAAAAACAGAATTTTAGCCTGCAAAAATGGACTCCAAAAACCCACTAATATGGTAGCTTAAGTGGCTCTAATGAGATGCATGCACCGAAACTCATTTCTAGGCATAAAAGGGCACACCCTCAAAGCATGAAGGAGGTCACATATGCAAACATACAAACATGATTTATGGACTGAAATATGACCCTAAATGATGCCAAATCATGAGGATGGTCTAAGCTATGCATGTTAGAGGTCAATATGCTCAAGGCTTACAGGCCAAAACACAAAGAGAGGACACCAAACATGGCAAGCATGACTAAAACAAATGGCCAACAGGTCTTAAACATGGTAAATTAATGCCAATACCTTCATGAAATTAAGCTAATACATGCAAGAATCATGACCTAAACACAAGATGCATTTCTAGGCCAAATAGAGGAATGTAAAGCAAGTATGTTAAGCATGCAAAGGGGTACAAATCCGACCAAAAACAGAGATCATATGTGACCTAAGGACACCCAAAAAGCTCTGAAATAGGGCCAAAATCAATCAAGCATACATGTTTCCCTTTAAGCCAAAAGGCAAGGAAATGAGGCAATGAAGGGAGAGGGGTGTCCCTCCCCTATACAAAACTTCAAACCACCTTCCTCACCACTGAAATCCACTAGTTTTCAGTGGTGAGAAGACCAAGACACTCAAGCAAACAAAGCCTCACAAAGAAAGCACCAAAAAGGCCAAATAAGGCCTAAGAGGGTGACTTTGAACTCAAACCACAAAACACCCTCAATGAAAGTTCTTAAGCATGAAAATATAAGCTTTTTTTATGTTATGCACAAAGCTTAAATCAGCAAGTAAGATAGGTAAAAAACTAGTGCAAGTTTGGGGAAACTAAAGCAAAGTGATTACCCTTGAACAACCTTTGAAGAACAGTTGGTCCAGCCCTCTTCTTTTGATCAAAATCAGCCCAAAAGCTCAAGAATCAACCCTCAAAGTGACTCAATCTCGGAGCAAGGTGTAATGGTGTGTGTATTAGTGCAAAAATAAGGTAAAATGCACTTTTGGGCTACCAAACACACACTAGGGAAGGAGAGAGAGGGAAATATAGAGAGATGGTGTATCTATATGTATAAGCTCTGGTTTTCCCTTCCAACTTGCTAACCTAGAACAAAGAGAAAACCTCTCCTCTTATAGAAGTCCCCTTTGCAAAGCTTATCAAATAAGCTTGCTTAGGGGAAAATCCCTCCATACACGTGTATGAAGGGAAACAGAGTGGGTGCCAGCTATCACAGCTGGCACAAAATATCTACAAAAAGTAGATGCAAAGTAATCGGCTGCTCAAAATTGTCATTTTGACAAAATGGAGTGCCGACTGGCAATAAACATTGCCAATGGCAACAAAACGCCAGCCGGTGGCCTCTGGCCATGGCCGGTGGTGTGTGGGGATGCCTCACAAGGCATTCCCTGCCCCTCCAAGGCAAAACACAAGTGTTTGGTGCAAAACCAGACACTAAACAGTCGAGTTCGGAGATCCTGAGGCAAGGCGCGTAGCCGAGACCTCCGGGAACTCCAAACGAACACAAACATGGATGATCACCGGGTGTTCAAACAGTGACGTCCAAGTCTTGAGGACGGTCAAAAATGGGGTGTCTACAACAGCATAACAGCTTAAATAAAGACAACACACAGTTGGCAAACACAAGCTGAACGAGCTGTTCTCAACCACTGATCACTGTTCCCAAAATCACTGCCCCAAATCTGAGTCTGATACACGCAGATATAAATGATTCCCCAAAATACTGATACTGATGCCCTCAAGTCTGGTACTTAAACTTGAAAATTGATATGTGCGTTCCTGTAGAGATACACTCTAAAAGCACATAGCAAGTAAAAGAGAGCCAAAACACCCCTATGTTGGGGTAGAGTTTCCCTATCCTATTTTGTCAGGAGCTAGGGTTTCACTACGCACACAGCAGTTTCAAACAACCTATAATCGGGTAAGCAACCTGTCCTAGCTTGGAATGGTCACTATGGATCCGAATATGCACTAGGTCGAATGGTCAAAAAAAAA
>NW_021027235.1:1685681-1718870 GCF_004153795.1 Camellia sinensis | reverse complement strand
AGGGAGGTATGCATGCTCGATTGCTTCCTCCTGAAAATCCATTGCCTTGCCTCTAGATTCCTCTGTTTGCACATTTTTGAACCTTTGAAAATTGTGCCAACCTCCAGATTGCTTCTGTTTGATCTCAAGAATACACTAATGGCCGATCGGCCATGGTTGGTGATCATCGCCCAAAACTGGTGGCCGGTCGGCTTATTTGGTGGCCAGTCGGCTAGTACTGATGGCCGGTCGGCTATTTGCTTCCCTGCATTTCTGCCTTTTGCTGCAAAAGAGAGCAAACAGAGGCATGACAGTGTATTTGCAAGGGAATGTGTGTACTGCCACCTTCCTTATCATGTCTCAAGCTCAAAGGAGTATGGCATTTGGCTCTCAAGCCACCAACTAAGCATTTTCAATGCATGGTGGCCAAAGAACCAAACTTGCACAAGCCCAATGAATGCGCACATAAGACTCGAAAGGCCTCCACCCTATCATGCACAATCAAGGGGGACGACGACTAAGAAATGTGACACGTTTCATCACTTCAAGTATGAAACGTCTCACATTTCTTGTGTTTGGATTAACGTCCGATCCAAATACAAGCAATGCAAATAACATGTAAACACTTCATGTATAACATGCTAAGAGCCAAATACAATGAAACTAGTGAAGGACACAACAATAGAGACATGTAATACAATGCTCAAATGATCAAACCAGCTCAAAACAGAGCTACATCATGCCAAAACATTGGCCTAATCATGCTGAAACTTAGGCACAAAAAGCAAGAAAAACATGCTCGCATGTTGGCTCACAAATAAGACATAAGGCACAACTCACAAAAGCTATGAAAGAGTGGAATATGTGAGAACATGACCATGCTATATACACTGAAATCATGTGAGAAAGAAGGCTAAGGCATGCAAACAACTCAAGCAAAACATGCTAGGGACTTTGAAACTCAAAGCTAGTCAAGGGTCTTTACACTACAACCATGCACAACAAGTCTCAAATGGCTAAGACCACTCAAAAAAGAGCTAAAGCACGTTAAAATAATGGCAAAAACCTACTGAGGTAGAGCTAACACCAGCTAGAATGATGGACTAACTAATTAGGCATTCAAGGGTAGTAAGCAAGATTATACTACAAGTGTAAGATATAAGCAACAAGTGGCCAAACCAGGCAAAAACAGAGTTAGAGCAGGTCTAAAAAGTCACAAAAACATACTTGAAATGAGCTAACACAAGCCACAAAAATATGCTACTTTGTAATGCTAACAAGGCATGGCATAGAGAAACAAGGTGGGGAGGCCACCCCCTCCTATTTGGGACTTCAAAACCAAGTTTTGACCATTGAAAATCCCATCGATTTCAGTGGTTAAAAGGCCAAAAAGAGGTTGTTTGAAAAGCTTTGAAAGATAGCACAATTCTTAGCAAATAAGCAACAAAGGAGGGAGGACCACAACTAACTCCAAAAAGGCCTTAAATCACTATTTTTAAACCTTAAAAACAGAGGTTTTTGTAGTTAAAAGCTTGGCCAAAAACAGCATACAAAGGTGGCCAAACAAGTAAATGAAACAAAGCTTGAATGGGGGTAAGGCCTCAGCCTTGAAGAACAACAGCAAAACAGCCAAAATTCTGAGCTTAGACCAGCTTTGAGAGCTCAAATAGGACCTCCAAGAACCTCAGCAACAAGGTAGTGGTGTTTGACTAGGGTTCTAGTGCAAATATGTGAAGAAAATACACTTTCAAGCACAATATAGAGAGAGAGTGGGAGGATTCTACAGAGAGAGAATTTTGCTTCTCAAAATTTAGAACCTCTGAAATGGGGGAGGGACCTCCCCTTATATATACCATGCAAGCATAAGCTTGCTTGACAAGCTAAAAGCTTGTTTCCGTCCCTCATACACGTGTATGAAGGATGGCTGCAGTGACCAACAGTTGGCACACAAAATATCTGAAAAAGCAGAAAAATGGTCGTCGGCCGTCGGCCACCATTAGTGGCCGACCGGCCATTAATGAGGTCGACCGGCCATCAGTGTAGCCGACCAGCCACCCCTGATGGCCGATGGACATGAGCCCTGGCCAATGGGTTGTACGGTTGGCCGGGAGGCCCTCTTCCCTGGAAGTAAAGCTACAAGCCCTTGGTCCACAACCAAGCATAAAACAGTCAAGTTGAGAGGTCCAAAGGCAAGGCAATCTGGCAAGAACTTCAGGCGCTCAAAACGAACACGAACATGGATGATCATCGAGTGTTCAAACGATGACGTCCAAGTCTTGAGGACAGTAAAAAATGGGGTGTCTACACATGCATGATCAAGGGCAATGGAGACCTAGGAAAGTGGCATATTTCATCACTTTTGAGTATGAAATGTCCTAATTTCTTTGTGTTCAAATTAACGTCCGATTTGAACACATGCAATGTAACATAAAGAAATGCTTATCTTGCCACTTTTACTTGCCAATTTTGTTTACACATTTTAGTTACCAAATCATTCTTTAATCAATTTGTCCATTGGTGAGTGTCCTCTAAGATGAAAGAAGTGTCAACCAAGGGATAATGTAAGGCAATAGAAAGATCATGTCGTTGATAATGAACCCTCAAAGTGGATTAAACCATTAAACATGACCTCAATGTCAAGCTTAAAGGATCCCAAGCTTGAAACAACCCTCAAAAGCAAATGAAAGAGTGAAGCAAAGACGGAGGTTGCAAAGTTTAGAGTGCTGAAATAGAGTGAAAAAAACACCAAAATATGCTATCAACTCAAACAAGAGCTGTCTAAGACCCTAAAACGCCAACTTGTGAAGACTATTACACTACAACCATGCAAAACAAGACTCAAATAAACTAACTAGGCCAAAACAGAAATAAAGCAGGCTATTTCAGAGGCTAAAACATGCTGGACTTGAGTTAAGTTAAGCTAGAAAAACATGCCAACATATGGAGTTAACTAGGCTAGCAAACAAGACACGAGGAGGGGAGGCTAACTCCTTCAATTTTGGACTTCAAAACAGGTTTTTTGCCATTGAAAATACTCTGAAATTTAATGGTTAAGGGCCCAAAAAAAGATGATTTCAAAATGGGAAACAAAGTTACAAAGGCCTTAACAACAAGGAATAAAGAGGAATGAACCACCCCCTAACCTTTAATGGCCAAAAACAACAATTTCAGTCCATGAAAACAAAATTTTTTATAGCTCAAAATTAGCCCAAAAGCAGTGGGAAAAGATGGGGAAAAAAGTATACTAAAACAAATTACAAGGCAAGTATTATACCTCTTGATGCCAAACTCCACTTTAGGCACAAAAGAAAGCCAAAACCACCCTCAGGGGCTTAATCAAGACCTCAAAGGACCTCAGCTCAAAGATGATCACTTTAGGTTAAGGGTTGATATGCAAAAGTACAATAGGCAAAGGTGTAGACAAATGCAAGAAAGAGGGAGAAATCTGAAGAGAGAGTGAGAGAGAATTTTGAGTCTTAACTCTTCCAACCTTAAAACATGAGAGAGGGCCTCCCTATATATAGAAAACATGAATTCTATACAAGGAAATCTAGCCCTCCACATGTGGACAGATGTAAGCATCTACGCAACCAGCTGGCACAAAATATTTGCAGAAAACACTGGTGGTCGGTTGGCCATCAGTGATGGCCGACAAGGTTCATCAATGGACAGCAAACTAGAAGCTCTGGCTGATAGCCTTCATAGATGGCCGGCAAGCCACCAAAAACTGCAGGGAAGAAAGACCAAGACATGGTCCAAAAACGAGACAAAAAAAAAAAAAAAATGAATGTAGGGTTGGAAAGGCTTAAACCTGTGGCGTTCTGCTGAGAACTTCGAGTGCTTAACAAGAAATCAAACTCGTCATCGGATGTACTTGCAAGAACATCCAAGTCTTGATGGGACGTTAAAAATGGGGTGTCTACAGTTACCCCTCTTTGACAGAACATGGAGTCATGACATGACGTGAGTAACTGTCAGAGACTAGAGACAACCCATTTTGACAAGGCCGTAAGACTTGGACAAATAATCAAAACAGAAATAAACCGTTGCACCCGTAGGCTGCCTACGTATCCCTTTGCAAGGAATCAAACCAGCGTAGTTCTGGGGCAAAATGCAAATGATATGCATGGCGCAAGAACATAAGTTATGATCATGTAATGAGGTTGTGGAATGAAACATTTAAATGCAAATTCTATGCAAATAAATGACATAGTTAAACAAACTGAAACAAGGCACAACGAATCCAACGATGAATGGAAAATCACGCGCCACGCGCGAGATACACAAACCCAAACTACGTTTCATGCAGAAAGGATGTAAGAAAATTATGCAAGCTTAACTACGCATCACGCCATAAAGGTGAAGAACGACACGACCATTGAGCGCACCCGAGGTCTCAATCAAGATCCTAATGTGTCTTATGTGGAAGGAGGATGAGGATGGTGTCAACACCGGGTGCACCCGAATGTTTTTAACCAATTGGAAATCCTAATGCATTGCATGCGAGAGGATAAAGAGTGGTGTGAACACCGGGCTGTAGATGTCCCCGAACGCCCCGGGAGGAACGAGTCCCCCGTTCCATTCGATATTGGGCTCACTACAGTTCGGACTCTCAATTTGTCACGGTTCTAAATCTGAACCAAAGAGTCCAAATCTGGCAAATCGTTTTGAGAAAACAGATTTTGAAAGAAGTGCCAAACATGGACTGCTTTGCTAGATACAGAGTCGCCACCTAAATATTTTATTTTGGAAAAATTTAGGAAACCCTGACTCGTTTGCCTAAGGCCACATGTCCGTCATCACCAAAGTTGCCTCGGCTCGGGACTTGGGTACGATTGGGGAAGGTCACTTCGTGAGCACCCCTGCTCGCCCGATCAAAGATCGGCCTCTACTAACCATGATATCTATTTTTGAAAACATTATGCGTTCTTATTCCGGTTATTAGCCTAGATTTACTATGTGATGTGCACAGCATACAAGTATAGACTGGATCGCCTGAATTGGAACAAAACATTGCATGTTTGTTTGTTTGAAAATGGTTTGATGGTGCTACTCGCAAGTAGGCTAAGACTTGGATTTGCCACCCTCAGGTGGACTTAGAAAACATGATTTTGCCACTATCTAGTGGGCTTAAAACACACAGTGAATGAATTGTTCCAATCCAAATAACCCAACCTTCACCCACAGGCACTCAAGCAGATATATCATATAAGCATATAGCCTCATGGTAAGCATGCTATCATGGCAGTCACTCACACACATGCAAGGATGCTAAAGCATAAAAACTTACCGAGTACTCCAAGCCAAAACAAAAGCTAATTAGAAATCCATGCATGATCCTAATTATACAGAAATGCCAAATGCAACACATGCAAAAGTGCAACTATAGCAGGCTCGGCTATTCTCAACATGGCATATGAAATGTTACAGCTAACATGCATTCAACTTCGAATTGAAAATACAATGCAGTTAGTATGATGCGCCGAGCCCGGTGCATGCAAAACAGATGAATGAATGCAAACATGCTATCATACTGTATGCTAATTGAAACATGCCCTAATCTAACCATCATAAGCGGGTAAATAAAAAGAAGAAAGGCGTGGGGTTGGAAGAAATGCATCACACACACGCACACTTATTACAACATTGCCCTCACGCAGAGGGTCCGAATAAATAATATACGGTCCCAAATAATTACAGTCCAAATAAATAATGCAGTCCAAATATGTACAAAAATCCTAATTAATTACCAAATTAACTAAGAAAACAATAAACTGGCATGCAAGCCAAGGACTGCCTTGACTCTTCTTCAGATGATGAATAATGCATATCCGGGTTGCCTTGGCACGGAAATCCACTGCGATGCTCCAATGAGCCTCTGTTTGTGATTGATGCCGGAATGCTGTGCAAGGCCTTTGAAAGGCTACTGATTCTTGATTTGCTGCAACAGAGAGCAGGAAAAGGGCATGACAATGTATTTTCACAAATGTATGCATGCCTCGATCCTCGTGCCACCAATCACGCATATCGATGCATGATGGCCAAGGAGTCGAATTGCACGACTCAATATGAAATGAATGCACATATAAACATAACAAAACCTAAACTCCATCATGGATAATCCGGAGTGTCGGTGACTGGGAATTGAGACACGTTTCGTCACTCGAAGTACAAAACGTCCCTCGTTTCCCGTGCTCGGGGTAACTCATATCCCAAGCATAATGCAATATGCATGACATGCATGAATGCAACTAATATATAATCTAGCATGCACAATGTTATGAAATGGCATACACAATGCACGAGGTAACATGGCATACACAATGTGCTAACATACAACCTAGCATACGCAATGCTATGAAATGAAATGGCATACACAATGCATAATGGACTTACACCAACATGAGTAGACCTCAGCCACACTCACATAGGAGGCCATGAGATGAAAAATGAGACACTCGAAATGCGTGCACACATGCACGCAAACCGAGGAGCGACCCTAAGGCACCAAATGCCACTCTAACAAGACATGGCAAGGCATGGAATATGGCATACTAGCATGAAAATTTCAGTAGCAAAATGTGATGCAAAAGAGCCCCGAAACATGGCAATATGGTACCCGATGCATGCAATGAGACCCGAAACGCAAAACTAGGCACACGCAATGGCCTATAGCTATACAAAGAATGCATTATTCGAACATGAAGTGTGAAGAAAGAATCAAGACAGTCTCAAAAGAAGCATATTTACATTTTTAAGCAAGGCCAAACAATGGACACAAATAGGACTAAGCTAGCATGCAAAAATGGCCCTGTAAGAGAGGTAATGAAGCAAGTAGCAGCTGCTGGCCCCAAATGGCCAAGATCCCTTCAACAAAGTTTAAGAGGGGCTCAAAATGAAGCACTTTACAGTTTACAATAAGCCACAGATCTAAACACAAACAGGCCTAAAACATTGTGCAAGAAATGGGCCAAAAGGGAGACAAAGAAGCAAGTGATGGTTGCTGGCCTCAAACAGAGGAGGGCCCTTATAAAAAGTTGAAGAGGGCCCAAAACATAGTATTTTACAGTTAGTGACCAAACCCAAAACAGTGCACATGCAAGCTTAAAATACTATGCAAAATAAGGCCTAAAAAGAGGTTTAAACACAAAGAGCAAAAAGGGAACTTCAAACAGCAAAGGTCCCTTGATAAAACATGAAGAGGGGGTCAAAATAAGGCTATTTACAGTTCGGACCAGAGCCCAAAAATATAAGCACAAGGGGCTAACAAAACATGAAAAAATGAGGCCAAAAGAGGGATAATGAGGCAAGTGACAAAAGGGGGATAAAGAGGCAAGTGACAAAAGGATGCCTCAAACAGTGAAGAGCCCTTCAACAGTGTTGAAGAGAGACTCAAAATAAGGCAACTCACAGTTTATAGAAAAGCTCAAAAAAATTTACAAATAGGCTTAAAATACTATGCAAGAAAGAGGCATACAAGAGAGGTAAAGAAGTAAGTGCAAAAAGGAAGCCTCAAACAGGGAGAGGCCCTTAAACAAACATGAAAATGAGCTTAAAATAATTCTATTTTCAGTTAGGGTCGGAGTCCAAATATGCGAGTAAGAGGAGCTAATACATTGAGCAAAAATAGGCAAGAAAGAGGGAGAAGGAGACTTACCCTTCTTGCCTATGTCTTCAACAACTCTTGGATCAAGTTTGAGAGCCCTTGACCTCTGGAAATGGTCTTGAAGCTGCTGGAATGGAGTGTGGATTGGTTGGCTAAGGGGTGTAGGGTAAATGGTGTAGGACTTGAGAGGTTTTGGTGCTTGGAAGAGAAGGGGAGGGAAGATCAATGCAAGAGCCTCAAAGCAATTTTTTGTAACCCTTGTAATGGGAGCTGGAGGGCCTGATATATAGGCAAAAGAGGGGAGAAAAGGGGGGAAAAATGGGGGGGAAAGGAATTCAAGTTTCCCCCCAAAAGTGCAGCCCCTCGGATACAAAATCTGGAGGGAAACAGAATACATTTCTGTAAAGTGCCTGGAGAGAGGATCATGGCCGGCCGGTTCCTAGGGTTTAGGTGGCCAGCTGGCTCTCCCCATGGCCGGCCGGCCAAGGGTCAAAAGGTTCAATAAATATTAGTGGCCGGCCACCCCAGATTGGTGGCCTCCCATGTGTGCACAACACAACCATGTGGTCAAAAACTGGAGAAAGTGAACTAGGAGAGAGAAAAGGCCACTTTTAGGAGGGGTTCAAAAGGGTCACACAGAATTACTGGCTGGCCATGTGATATTGGTGGCCTCCCAGGGGTGTACAACACAAATATGTGGTTTAGGGCTGGAAAAAGTGGCCTTAAGGTGGTCAACATTGGCTTTCAAGTGAGAAAAACGGGCGACGGAGGGCGATGGAGGAATAAAATTGGTTGTCAGAACAATTACTGGCCTCCCACCCTTCTACAACCTTCCTAACAATGAAACAGAGGTTCCTGCCAAAAATGAACCCAAACCGATGCAAAATGAAGGTTTGGGGGCCGAAACGCGCAGCCCGAGGCCCCGAAAACTGACTATTAGGCATTGGAAGTGGTGTTCGACCACGAAGTTGGTCTCCCAGACCCCAGTGTCCCTCAAAAGGGAGCAAATAAGATGCATGCCAAAAACCAGAGCAAACGGAGGTGGTTAAGCGGTCCCGAACCGAGGCACACGGCCAACGGCTCCGAAAAATCGAAAACCGGACTCCAAATGGGCAAAATGGCCTACGACCACGAAACGTAGCCTACGGCCACTGAGAGATGATCTATGAGACCTCTCCCTCCCTTCGGGAAGAGAAAACAGAGAAAACAGAGCCTGGTTCACAAACCGAGGCAAACCATGAAAAAGTCCGGAAGTCCGGAGACAAGGCTCGCAGCCGAGACTCTGAAACTTCTGAATGAGCACAATATGCAACATCACCAAGCGCTCAATCGGTGACGTCTGAGTCTTAAGGTCGGTCAAAAATGGGGTGTCTACATGGGCGTACCCGAGTGTTTTTAACTGAAGGGTGGTGTGAACACCGGGCATACCCGAGTGTTTTTAACCGAAGGGTGGTGTGAACAACGAGCGTACCCAAGTGTTTTTAACCGATGGGTGGTGTGAACACCGGGCATACCCGAGTGTTTTTAGCTGAAGGGATCCTAACGTGTTGCACGCAAGAGGAGGAAGGGGGTTGGATACGATCCGAAGGGCACGAGTGATTTAACCTGGAACTCCTCTGAATAATATCGTGCATGTGTAGGAGATGACTTAACAAATGCGATGCAATAAGAATGCATGCTCTATGCAAGACAAACAATCGAGATACAATGTTAATGGCATGTTCTATGCAAGAAATAAAAGCATAAGCATATTCTATGCATGATTGGTAATGGGAGCATATTCTACGCATAAGTGGATGCATATTCCATGCATGATTCAAGAGTGAATGCAAGGTGAGCATGCAATGCCCATGGGATGCACATCTTACAACAACATATATGAAATGCATATTCTATGCCACAAAGTGAAGTGCATGTTCCATGCAACAACAAATAAGAAATGCATGTTCCATGCAAGATATCAAAGCATGATGTGATGAAAACAAACTCGAAGGCAACTTCCAATTCACCTCTCAGAAAAATTACAATGTACTTAAAGGATACACTTCATTCACGTTGATAAGTGACGAACATCGCGCATCGAAAACACAATTTTAAGCTTCCGTAGAGACATTCTGAACCAAACAATGAACAATCCCTTCACTTCTTGGAAACCAAGGACATAAAACAGCATCAAGAACCCCAAGAAAGCTGCCAGCCACCTGCCGGCCACGAGAGAAGGCCGCCGGCCAGGTGTCGACCAACAATGGACCCTGCCGGCCATCAATGGCGGATAGAGGGTAAAATGGGGTTTTCGGCTCCGGTCTTTAAGTATGGGTCACCACACTTCATTTCCTCACTTTCCCTTGCTTGAAAATCATCATCCTCTCTCTCTAGACCTTCATTCTCTCTAGATTTGCACTTTCTACGCATTTTCCAACGCCCTACGCGAAGTTGATTCGCTAAATCCCCTTTGTTTTCTTCACTTTGAGCCGATTGAAATTCGATTTCAATGCTTCTTTCCTTATTTCCACTATTCTAGGTTCCTTCCACTCGAGTTTTGTGCACTTTTCCCGGCTTTGACTTTTTTCTCCATTTTCTCTCTTATAGGGTTTGACTTTTTCCAAGTTTATCATTTTTCTTCATTTTTCTTCACTTTTCACCCATCTCGCACGTATTTTCAGATGGCGGACAAGGTTTCACATGACAGTACTCTTCCAGAGACTCCCCCAGTAGTTCTACCTATGCCGGAGGTAGTAGAGCCAATAGCTGATCTTGAGGCTGACTTAGAGGCAGAGTTTGAGCCCGAGGCCGAGCCGGAGCCGCTACCACTAGTGGTACGGTCTTTTGATCCGGTAAGATATCACCCACAGACACAGATACTGCCTACTTCCAGAGGCATCAAATCTTTCACCGAGTTCGCCCCTGGTGCACCGGAGGACCTTTTATTGAGGAGCCAGAGTCTCACTTATCGGCCGTTGCCATCAAGGTAAGAACACTGTTTTTAAGTATTTTGCCTTTCTTTATTTGCATTTCTTGCACTGCCTTTTATTCGAATAAACTATCATCGCTGCTTTCTCTAACTGTACTTTTATCACTGTTTACTGCATTTCTTGCACTATTTTGTATTCGGATCCACCTGATTGCATTTCATATGCTGCCTTTATTTGACCATGCACTATTTCATCTGATGCATTTTTTTCATCTGGTTGCATTTCATGCATTGCCCTTATCTGATACATTTCATGCACTGCCTTTTTTTACCACAGGGCGAGTCTCGTGCCTTCAGAGGCTATAGTGCTACGACTGCAAGAGATTGGTATGACAAGCTCCCAATTAGAGTTTGAGACATCATCGACGAGGCAGGCTTCGGCCTCTTTTGCTCTGGCTTGACTCAAGTTGTTGTGAGTCATCCCCTCTTAGGAGCATTGGTGGAGAGGTGATGGGATACCACTAAGTCTTTCCACTTCTCCACTGTAGGGGAGATGATGATGACTCCTTACGACTTTGTCATGATCATCGGCTTAGACATAGGGGGTGATCCGATCCCTATTGATATTGATATGGAGGAGTGGAAGGTAGCCTGGTTCGAGCTGTTAGGAGCATACACACTCATATACCAGACGGGGATGTTGAGATATACTTGGTTCGCGGAGCGATTCAGAGGGGCTAAGCTGGAGACGGTAGAGGAGACCGAGCAGTACGCTAGGGGCTTCCTGATGTTTATCTTCGGTACGACCTTGTTTTTGAACAGGTGGAATATCGTTGTCTTGTATTTGCTGAGTGCCCTGGTGATCCTGCCTCGAGTCTGTTTCTACGACTGGGGCGGAGTTGGCCTCACCACACTGTGTGGATACATGAGCTCTACCTCCCGTCTACGGGGAGACCTGATTGAAGGCTATTGGTGAGTCTGGGAGGTACACATCTCAGTTCTCACTTTGCACTTTTCATTTACTTTACAATTCTAGCTTTACATCTATTTCAATACATGCTTTCTGCTTCACATTTATGTACCTGCTCAAACTCTGTTCATAGACTGTGCTTTCTACTTTGCACTTTCTGCATCTACTCAATACTATATTGATCACATACCCATGTATTTTCCCTGTAGCTAATACTTCCTGACTCTCGCCCCAGAGCCCGTTGTGGAGCTTCCGTTGACGGTGCCCTATTCGCAGATATACGATGGCCAACTTCGCCACAAGACTCACGAGCCTTTCATTTTTTTCTGCTGGTACTTCGACACAGTAGGCGCCCATGAGGTAATCCGAAGCATAGTCATTTTGCTTTGAAACTGCTCACTTTACACACTTAACAACTGATAACAACTAACAACCTATACAACTTCTATTTGCAGATCACATGGCAGCCATGGGCCTTGATGCCAGGGGGGCTGTAGGACCAGTTTGCCGGTGCCTGGGCCGTCTCACGCTACCTCATTCTATTTGAGGGTCTGATCTGCCGAGCCTGGTTCTTGGGTGAGTGCTTCATGCGCCAGATTATGGGCGTGTCGGACCCAATCGTCCCGATGGATCCACCAGAGTCCATGTAGTCTACAGAGAGCCTACCCGTTGAGGAGGTCATCCAGTTGATAATGGGCCTCAACATCGACTTCTTCCAAGTGAAGGACGACTATGCAGATTTCATCCTGATACACTTGATGCCACCCCTGACAGGTGTTCATAGAGATGAGGAGGTGGGAGCTCCTCCCGTGAGAGCAAGGCGCAGAGTGACCCGAGTGAGTAGGGACCATGGCAGAGGGGCTCCTCGAGCTGAGCAGAGAGCTGATTGGCCCGAGCTCCCCACTACGTTGACTTGCTGGCGATACACCGGGGAGGCCTACCAGGTCCCGATTGAGCCCGCATCGGTTGGTCATGAGCATGTTGGGGTCCTAGGCCTGACTCTTGTATGAACCACACCTTAGCACTTGTACTCCATATTTCATTTCAGATATATCTATGGCAGATACTAACTATTCAAATTGCACTTATAGACATCAATCGAGTATACAGGAGGCGCCCTCGAGCTGATAGCCTCACTGATGGGGATGACACAGAGTAGAGAGATAATGCTCAGCTTGTACGATGTTCAGGTAGTTGCCTCAGTTTTATATTCCAGGCATCAACTTTCCACTGACATACTGACACTGACATTGAAAACTGAAAACTTCTCAAACTGTACTAATACGTTGCATCGATAGACCACATCTAACATACTGCACTTGCATACTGTATTCACACATTGTATTTGGCTTCTTCATATACTCATTCTACATACTATGCTTGCATCTGATACACATACTGCAACTGATACGCAACAACTCTCTTTTCAGATCCCATCTATGTCGATGGCGCCAGCGGGAGCTGCACCATCTGCACCAGCAGTACCTCCTCCAGTAGCAGGGAGAGGAGAGAAACAAGCTCCGACACGTGACCGAGGTAGAGCCAGAGACACTCGAGACGAGAGCGGCCCTTCAGAGCCCATTCTGAGTGATGATGATGATACCGAGATGAGCAACTCTGAGGAGGTAGCGAGTCAACATTCAGAGTCATCTGAGAATGGAGATGATGAGGCCGGTTCAGGTTCTAAAAGCGAGGGCGATGTCGAGGTGAGATCCAAGGAGGAGAGCGGAGATGGCTCTAGTTTAGACTCTAGTCCAGATTCAGACAGCGGTGCCAATGGAGACAGTGCCTCAGAGTCCTCTCCTCCGAGGAAGAGGATGAAGAGGGCTTCTCAGGCCTGAGGCGACCAGCGTTGATTTTTTACATTTTTCCTTTGTTTCTTTTGTTTATAGTTTTAGCACATTGTATAGCTTCAGATAGGTTTTATTTGCTTTAAAAACTTGTACTGCACTTTTTGTAAAAACAACCATGATCGGGATGAAAACCAATTTTTATTTGAAAAAGTGTTGTATTTTGCATCATGAGCACCATATTGCATGAGAATGAGATTGAATTTGATACTAAAAACTAAACATTTGTATTGGCACAACAGTCTTAATCAGGTAATGAATTGACCAACAACTGAAATAACAACAATATCCAACTTGATAAACAAAAACAATGCAAATACTGCTCGATAATCAAAACAAAACGAATGGACCTCAACAAACATGCTAAAGCCCAAAAAGACTTAAAACAACACTCTAAAACACACAAAGAATAGAAAAAAAAACACATGCTTTCAGCATTTTCCAGCACAAACAAGGACAGCAGGCTAGAGGGGGGACACTATCGGCCATAAACGGTGATTGTCAGCCATGTGCCGGCCATGTGAGGGGGCCTGCCGGCCACCAATGAGCCTCTACCGGCCATCAATGAGCCTTGTTGGCCATTAATGTGCAAGTACTCCAAAATGTTGACACCTGGTTTCCACTTACTACCTTATCTCCTACAGAAGGTTGGCCTTCGTAGTTTCTTCATTTCAGTTGCAAATTCTTCACAAATGGAGCCATTTTTTGCCAAAAAACTCTCGAATTGGATTGCAACTTTGGATGGCTCGGAAAAGGTGAACTTCCAGGGTTTTGGCATAAATGCACTATTCCCGCTGAACATGCCTCCGCTTTGTTTTCCGTTCCTATATGCCATGCCTAGATGTTGGAACCCAATTACACACGTCTTTAGCTTCGGAGGACAAGAGATATGCCCGACAATCAAAGAATTTCAAGTGCTAATGGAATCTCGGCGCGATGAGGAAATCATACCTCAATCCCGTTTTGGCCACATCCAAGCTTTGGGACGGATGTGCGGACTTACTTTACACGAGGTTTGATCCTTGGTTCACAATAGAGAACTGGATATCCCTAGTCTGATTCATCAATTTTCTGAAGTTGGTGACCGAGGTAATCTTCTTTGGCAGGGTTTTTAGCAACACACCCTTTGCTTATGCATGCTGGCTCATTTCCTTCCTACCCCTAGTTTTGGTGGATCTAGCATTCGGCTAATTGAAGTGGCCCAAGGTTTGAAAGAGGACAAGAGTTGCATTGGCTTGGCGTTAGCCGAGACTTTGATGGGCTTAGACGCCTTCCATCGGCGACAGACAAACAAATTCACGGGGAGTCCACTACTGCTTTTGGTAATGTTTCTCACCCTTCTTCTAACATGTGTTTCTCACATCTCTCGGCACTCATGCTCTGTTTTTCTCTCAAAGCCCTTTTATCACTTTTCTCTTAGCATACATCTCTTTATTCTTTAATCTCTCTTTTCTTTCATCCCTCCCTAGATATGGCTAATGGACAGGCTGAAGGTAGTGGAGTCTGGCCCCGCATACTTAGCTCGAGCATAATTTTTTTGCCAATAGCTAGTGGACTTCCCGAATGAAGGATGATGGTGCTACTGGATATGCAACAAGTCTGCTACTGACATTGCATGGCGTTGCACCAGGTTTAATCTGACTGAAATGAGCTACAGCATGACTCGGTAACCTAGCATTCAGCTGATTGGCCTGACACACTGTGTATTCTACTTTCTGTTCCGGTTTAGACGTCAGTTTGAACATGATCAGACTTGCCCAGAGGAGGGGGTAGAATACCTAATTTCATTCCCCGTTCGAGGTTCACATTTGGCTAGGTATCTCACTGCTTGGAGGATGACAGAGCTTCTGGCTTTTGCCCTTAGTTTCAGCTGTGCCCTTTCAGGCGAGTGCCTGACTTGGCTTGAAGATGAGGCGCAAACTGGGCCCACTTTAGCATCAGAAGCTTCCACAAGCACAAACGGGGGATGCAGGAGCACCTGACTCATCTATGCCCCTAGTTTATTTTCTTTGATCTTACTTTTCAAGTTTTATGAATGTAATAAAAGCAACTTTGATTTGTATTGAGTGTTGGAGAACTTTGTATTGAAATCAATAAAATTAAAGTTGTGAGCACTGAAAATTTTCCTTTTGCTCAAAAATTGGTCTAAGTTGTAAAATGTAAAATTTGAGCAAAAATCAACTTTTATCAAAACTTTTCAAAACCATTTTTGATAAGCATCGCAACTTGACATGCACGGAATCTATCCTCGAGATGTAAAACCCCGAATCTGAAGATCACAAATTGCCCCTTGTTTGAATAGCATTGCACAATACTGTAACTAGTTCTCAGAGAGGATCACAACCGAACATTCAGATAAAGAATAGACAAAGATGACCTGATCAACATATGGACAGGACAGTTGAGTTGAAGGTGTTTACGGCCGAACTTCAGGATGAAGTTGCCTACATATCCCAAAGATGGGAATCAGGCCCTACGTAGTTCAGGTCAGGTTCACTCGAGTATTAAGGCTCTCCTTTTGCGCTCTAACTTTTGCCAAAACCGCCCTTTAAGGTTTTCAACCTTGAGAGCTCAATTTTTCTTTATTTCCAATTTTTTTGTGCTCTAACTTTTGCATAGGTCGCCTTTTCGGGTTTTCGGCCTAGCAAGCCTCTTAGGGATAATATTTCTTCAAATTGTCTATGTTGATAGGTTGGGAAAATTCTAGGCCATCTAGGTCCATGAGAATGGCAGCTCTACCCGACCAGATAGTTTTGATGACGTAAGGACCAGGCCAATTGGGACTAAACTTGCCCCTAAGGTCATGGATGGGAGCTTGGTTGTCTTTCAGCACCAAATCCCCTTCTTTGAGATTCCTGGACTTAACTTTCTTGTTAAAAGACCTGGCAATCCTGCGTTGATAACCCTGAACATGTTACAGTGCTTTCAGCCTTCTCTCATTGAACAGCATCAGCTCTGCAAACCTGCTCTGCTGACAATCCGCCTCTGCTATCTGACACTCAGCCATAACCCGCAGCGACGAAACTTCTATTTTGATTGGTAGAATAGCTTCATCCCATAGACAAGAGAATAAAGGGTTTCCCAGTAGACGTCTAAATTGAAGTTTTATAGCCCCAGAGTGCAAATGGCAATTTGTCTGGCCAGTCCCTGTAGGTCTTAAACCATCTTTTGTAGAATATGCTTGATATTCTTGGTGGCAGCCTCAACAGCTCCGTTGGTTTGTGGTCGGTATATAGATGACTTGTGAAAAGTCACGTTATATTTCTCCAACAAGTCGATTACTTCTTTCTTGAAATGGGAGCCATTATCTGAGATGATCTTGTTTGGGACTCCATAACGGCAAATGATGTTGTTTCGGATGAACTTAGTCACGTGCACTGCTTTCAACACTACATAAGACCGAGCTTCCACCCATTTTGTAAAGTAATCAATTGCCACCAGAATGTATTCATGCCCATTTGACCATTTCGGTGTGACTGCGCCGATGACATCGATTCCCCAGACTAAGAAAGGCCATGATGAAGTCATGTTGTACAATTTCGATGGCATGATGTTCATGCGATTTGCATGACTTTGGCATTTGTGGCATCGCCAAACAAAACCGATACAATCCTCCTCTACGGTAGACCGGTAATAACCTTACTTGAGAATCTTCCGGACTAACATTACTCTGTTCATGTGCGCTCCGCATTCTCTCCCATGAATGGCCACCATTAGGCGCTTTGATTCCTCTGTGTCGACACACAACTTGTGCATTCCCAGATGACCCCTTTTGTATAGTTTACCTTCGCAGATGAGAAATTGAACGGCCATCTACTGTATTGCCCTCTTATGCTTGGCGTTTGCCCCTGGTGGATAAACCTCATTTTCTAAGAAGTTTTAGATATCGTAGTACCAAGGGTTTTGATCTTGAACTTCATTTATTGCGGTGATAGACTCGTAGGCCGGCGTATAACTCTGCTCAACGATGATCGGATGCATCCGGACTCCAAATGGAATGTTTATTATGGAAGATAGAGTTGATAAGGCATCAGCGATCCTGTTGTCCTCTCTTAGTATATGCGTGAAAGTCAGCTTCTCAAACTTAGGAATCAGAACATCCAAGGTCTGGTGATAGATCTTCATTTTTTCTTCTTTGACCTTCCAGTCTCCATTTGCTTGAGACACAACCAGGTTCAAGTCCCCAATGACATCCAACCTTTTTGCCCCTAGTTCCAGGGCAGCTTCCAAACCAGCAATACATGCCACGTATTCTGCTTCGTTGTTGGATACTTTGAACCGGAGTTTGAAGGCTAAGGGTATATGGGAATTGTCGGGTGCTATTAGCAACACACTTATCTCATAACCGTACTGATTAGACGCTCCGTCAAAGTACATTGTCCAAATCTCTTCCTTGACTTACAGAATGGCTTCATCTGGAAACAAGTATTTTACCGTTTCATCCCCTTCTACTAGGTGATCTGCCAGGAACTTTGCTACTGCTCTCCCCTTGACAGACTTGCGAGTAATATACTTAAGATCAAATTCAGAAAAGAGAAGCAACCAACGCGCTAGCCTACCCGTAAGCACTAGTTTCTCAAGGAAATATTTGATGGGATCTAATCTTGAAACCAGAATTACAGATTGAGCTAACAAGTAGTGCCTCAACTTCCTGCTAGCCCATACCAAGGCTAATCAGGTTTTCTCCAGCGGGGTGTAACGGGTCTCATAATCTAGCATTTTTTTGCTCAAGTAGTAGATGGCTTTCTCCATCCTATCCTCATATTCTTAGGCAAGCATTCATCCCATCGTTGTGTCCGTTACTGACAGATACAAAATCAAGGGCTTCCCTGGCTCTGGCGGCGACGACACAGGTGGGTTCTGAAGGTATTTCTTGATCTGCTCAAAAGCAAATTGACATCGATCATCCCATCAGAATTTCTTTCCTTTCTTCAGGAGACCAAAAAGTGGTTCACATGTTAAGGTTAATTTTGAAATAAACTGTCTTATGAATTGCACTTTACCTAGAAAGCCTCGCACCTCCTTTTCAGTCCTCGATGGGGGAATTTCTAAGATGGCCTTGATTTTGGAAGGGTCTACCTCGATGCCCCTTTGTGTGATCAAGAAACCCAGCATTTTTCCTACTGTTACACCGAAAGTACACTTCTGCGGATTCAACCTGAGTCAGTATTCTCTGATTCGTTGAAAGAATTTCTTCAAGGTGGTGTAGTGGCCCTCTCTTTCCTTGGACTTGGCAATCATGTCGTCCACGTACACCTCAACCTCTTTATGGATCATATCATGCAGAATTGTGGTTGCAGCTCGTTGATAGGTAGCCCAGCATTTTTTAGCCCAAACGGCATCACTTGATAGTAGTAGGTTCCCCACAGCGTAGTGAAAGCAGTTTTCTCTCTGTCCTCGGGTGCCATTAGAATCTGGTTATACCCAAAAAATCCATCCATGAAGGAGAGAAATGCTTGACCTACAGCGAAGTCTACTAATTCATCAATATGCGGCAAGGGAAAATCATCCTTCAGACTAGCTCTATTTAGATCCCTGAAGTCTACACATACCCGAATTCTGCTGTCTTTCTTTAGCATTGGAACAATGTTGGCCAACAAGTTGGATACTTAGATGTTGGCAAGAACCCTGCATCTATTTGCTTGGTGACCTCTTCCTTAATCTTCAAATCCCAATCCGGGCGTATTCTCCGTAACTTCTGTTTGATGGGCCAGGCCTTAGGATCAAGAGGGTTGCGATGTTGTACAATTTCAGGATCGATTCTAGGCATGTCTTCATAGGACCACACAAAAACATCTTTGAAATCTTTTAATAAAGCGACTAAGCGCTCGCTCTCCTCCGAAGACAACGTGGACCCGATCAAGACTAGAAACGTATCCTTGTCAGTACCCACATTAATTGTAATGATTTCATCAGCGAGGGGTTTTGCAAACCTCTCCCCTTCTCGATTAATCAAGATTTTAAAAACCAAAGGAATTCCTTCCTCATCGTTTTCATCAAAATTTTGAAAATCATGATCAATGCAATAACTAAGAGGCATAGAGAAATACTCAGAATCTGCAGTGGCATTCTCATTCACAAGGTCAAGTTGATCCAGTTCCTCGGTTACGACTGACTCAAAGGAAAAAGAAAAGGACGACCTGGACAAAACCTCGGCATCCGGGTTATCAACCCCAGGAATACCAGACCCAGACTCAGAAGAACTAGAATCTGATTCTGACTTGACAGACTTTGTGGAATTAGAATCTGGTTCACTACCAAACTCAGAACTACTAGACAGGTAGCCCTCCTCCAACTACCAAACGAGCGATAATGCGTCAGCTGCATTCAAGATGCCGTTAGAAGGGTTCGCACCCGGTTGGTCCTTAATCGTGGAAATGATCAGGTTATCCCCCAAGCTTTTTGAGTTGATTAGAGGATTCGAAAGGAGACATGCCAGTGCTGCTCCTACTTCAAGCTCATTGTTGTTGGAATCACTTTCTGTGCTCTTTGCAGCTTCAACAATTGGTCTAGTTATTTCTTTCGTATCATTATCTTGCAACTGCAAGTCAAAGAAAAGCTCAAAGCCAGGAACCCGCTGCCTCTCGGAGTTAAACCAAGGTTCAAGGAAACCACAGAATGGGAAGTCTTCACCCTCCCTGACAAAATAGCCATTCAGGGTTCCTCGGATTGGTCTATGCACAAGTTCGCAACGTTTCCCGATCTGCTTAGCTCTAGCTCTTTCTTCCATCCCTTTCCCTTTCCTCACCCAGTCCTTTTTGGTGGGTGAATAGCCAAGACCAAAGGCATGCGGGTTATGTGGCACATCGGCCAATGCAGTAACGCCCCTCCGGCCACTTTTTTCCAGTCCCATTCCTGGCATGTGTTGGAGCTTGTTCATGAAGTATATAGATTGGGCGCTAAAATACAAGCCCTCATCAATAGCCAAGATATTCTACACTACCCAGGCCTCAGCCAAGGTAAACCCTGATGGCAACACCTGATGGCAACACCTGATGGCAACACCACTTCCGACTTAGCTTGATTGATTGGCACAATATAGCAGTATGGGTTATACATTCCTTCAGAAAAGTCCTTAGAGCCCTTAGGCAATGGACTGACATTCTCCACCAAGACTGACCTCCATCTGTCTTCCACTGTCACCACCACTGGTCCGGTTGGAGAGTAGATGTGTTCATCATGCACAAGTTTGTGCTCTCAAGGATGAACAACGCCGGCTTAGGTAGGTGGGAGAAGGCGATATATATACAGGGTTTATAAGGGACAACCAGTGTATGGATGAGGTTTATATGCCGGGGTGGAGGGACTTGGTTATGTGGTGGGAGAGGATTTGTGGTAACATTGGGTTCTTGGAGAGGTGCTATCACTTTATTGTCAATGAGATCTTGAATCTCATGACGTAGCCTATAGCATTAATTAGTGTCATGACCATGTTATTGCGATGAAGGCCTCAGCCATTTCCTCCCAACTTCTTTTCATAGAGTCTTCGAGTTTTGCATACCAGATGGCCGCTATACTCGACAGGGTCCGGCCAAAAAACGACAGCTTCTGAAGTCTAGTGAGACCCATTGGTCGTAGGATATCAGAGAATAACCATAAATGGACCATAGGATCCTTAGAGCTGTCGAAACGATCTATGTGTGGCATCTTGAATCTGTCCGACAGAGTTATTGCTGAATCTGTGTATCCATCCTCAATGTCAGGGATTGAATTCACGCCCTATGCCTGCTTGAAGAGCTCTTCTAGCTTGTTGACCTTTAATGCAATGGGGTCAACCTCGAATTCAAATGGCACCTCTGTTTCGTACACTGGTGCCTTGGAGGTCTGAGGTGAGATCGGATCTACCGGAATACCCAGATTCTCTTGGATGTTGATAGTGACTTCGGGTAATGGAATACCTGCTGGGGGTGCATGGGATGCAGAGGCTACTTCTAGTTGTGGTTGCTGTTGTTGAAATGTATTTATCACTTCTGCTTGGCGGGCTGTAACCTCAGCTTGGTGGGCAGCCTCTAGCTGTATGGTGTCAATGGTCTGCTGGAGCTGATGAAACATATCTTCCATGTCGACTGGGGATATTGAGCTATCAGAACTGGCGAATACTCTCTTTCTAGAGTAGAAGTAGAAGACTGCGCCTGACTGGGTGCAGGTGAAGTAAAAGGTGACTACTGGACTGGTGAATTATGCCTGATCCTCCTCCATCTGGTAACCGGTGGGAGTAAAGAAAACACTAGCAGTCCCCCTAACAAGATCCCCAGATCTGTAAAGTTGCCTTACACAAGTCCAGAGTGCTTTGTGGGTAACAGAATCGTCAGAGGCAATGGTGAAAAATTACCTTCCACAAAATAAAGAAAGCAAAAGAAAATAAAAATCAGAAACCGCACAGCACCTCGGCTCAGACACTAACAACACGAAGTTGCAATCATAAGCTAGAGAACTGTACTCAACACTGATTTCTGCCCCCAAAACTGATACCCAAACTTGCAACTGATACGTACATTCCTGTAGAGTTTCACTCTAAAAGCACATACCAGCTAAGTGAGAGCCAAAACATCCCTATGAGGGGATAGGGTTACCCTATCCTAGTTTCATCAGGAACTAGGGTTAGCTATTCGAGCAAAGTGTTTCACACAATCCTGTATTCGAGTAAGCTACCTGTCTTAGTTTGGAACAGTCTCTATGGCTTTTGATATGCAACTAGGTCAATTGGTGAAAAAGGGTACCTCAGCAAGACTATCTAATATACCTCTCACACCTAACACCGAGAAGTGAAAAGAGGATCAAACGGTACAGCGGTAGTCCAGATCCAAGGGTAACTGGTCAGCCTTTTGGCAAGATTTTCTAAGCAAGCCTCCGGCAAACCGTTCAAAAATAGCAGATGGCAAACATTGTGACTTAAGCGCACTGATGCAAATGTAAATGCAAAGAATCACATAAGTGTAGATAAAATAACATATCACGAATTAAAGTCAAGTTCTCTAAAATCCCCAACAGAGTCGCCGTAAATTGTAGCTCGGCTTTTTCGTGCCCCCTTTCGGAAACTCGAAAAGATGCCCTACAGTTCGGACTCCCGTGGTTCTGAATCTAATCTCACAAGTGCAATGTGAAACTAATAAACACCAAAGAGTCCAAATCTGGCAAATCATTTTGAATAATTGATTTTGAATCAAAAATGCCAAAATTGGGCTGCTTTTCCAGATATAGAGTCGCCACCTAAATATTTTATTTTTGGAAAAATTTAAGAAGCTCATGACTCGTGCCAAAGGCCATGTATCCGTCATCACCAAAGTTGCCTCGACTAGGGAACTTAGGTACGAGAGGGGAAGGTCATAAATTGAGTGCCCCCGCTCGCCCGAACAAAGATCGGCCTCTACTAATCATGATATGATATTTTATAAACATTATGTGCTCTTGTTTCGATTATTAAACTAGCTTTACTATGTGATGCTTGCAAACAAATATAGACTAGTGTGCTCAATTTGGAACAATTCAACTCATGTTTGTTTGCAAAAATGGTTTGAATTTGCCACCTCAAGCGGGCTTGAAGTTTGCGGATTTGGCACCAAACATAGTGGGCCTAAAACTGATTTGCCACTCAACAAAGTGGGCTTAAAACATACATTCGTTGAATTGTTCCAATTCAAACAACAAACCTTCATCCACAGTCATTCAAGCAGTTTAGCAAGTAAGAATTTAGCCTCATGGCAAGCATGTTAGATATGGTAACATTCAGATTTATGCAAGTATGCTAAAGCATAAAACTCACCTTGTACTCCAAGTTAAGAAAACACGAGTTAGGAAAATATGCATGATTCCTAACAATACAAAATGTCTAATGCAACACATTCGAAGAATGCAATTAATAGGCTTGGCAACTAATATGGCATATGGATCGGTTTGATAACATGCGGTTAAACACGTATTCAAAGAAGGTATCGAAATGACAATGCAGTTAGAATGATGTGCCGAGCCTCGGTGCATGCAAAACAAGATGAATGTATGCAAGCATAAGGTATGTCAATTGAAACATGTTCCTAATCTAACCATAAAAAATGATTAAGTAAAAGGGAGAAAGACGTGGGGTTGGAAGACATACACATTATTACATTTTGCTCTCACGAAGGAGAGTCCGAATGAATAAAGCTAAGCTAACTAAGAACTAATTAGGGCTAAGCTAATTAAGCTAATCTAATTAAGCTAATTAGACAAATTATTACAAACCAAATGAATAACTAGCTAAACTAATTACTAATTATTACAACACTTGAATGAATCAACTAGTAAACTAACTAACTAATTTACAACATAAAACTAAGCAATAAAACTACACTGCCATTACTCTGCCTCAGGAAGTGGAGGATGCACATGCTCGGTTTTCACCCGAAAAGACCTCCGTTATGCTCTCGAAAGCCTCTGTTTGCAGAGTTGAACATTTCCAGGACCTTTCTACTCCACCTTACTAAAATCTGCTGAAGTTTACATCAGTGGTCTGCCGGCCTGGATGAATGTTGCCGGCCCTCTGTTGGCAAAGAAGGTGGCCTGTCGGCCATCAATAGTGCACTGCCGGCCATGGATGGTGGCTTGCTGGCCACTGATGCACTGGATCACCATGTTACAATAGAGTTCAAAAGGAGCAAAAAGAGGGTTTTTCCAAGGATTGTCTACACAATTCACCCCTTCTTTTCGTGGACAAATCCAAGGAGTTATGAACTAAAACCACAAACCACCAATCTAAGCAAATTCATTGCATGATGGCTTGTGCTTCAAGGTGTGCAAGCTTAATGAATGCAAAACAAGACACTCAAGAACCATCACCCTATCATGCATGATCAAAGGCAATGGAGACCTAGGAAAGTGGCATATTTCATCACTTTTGAGTATGAAATGTCCCAATTTCCTTGTGTTCAAATTAACGTCCAATTTGAACACATGCAATGTAACATAAAGAAATGCTTATCTTGCCACTTTTACTTGCCAATTTTGGTTACACATTTTAGTTACCAAATCATTTTTTAATCAATTTGTCCATTGGTGAGTGTCCTCTAAGATGAAAGAAGTGTCAACCAAGGGATAATGTAAGGCAATAGAGAGATTATGTCATTGATAATGAACCCTCAAAGAGGATTAAACCATTAAACATGACCTTAATCTCAAGCTTGAAGGATCCCAAGCTTGAAACAACCCTCAAAAGCAAATGAAAGAGTGAAGCAAAGACGGAGGTTGCAAAGTTTATAGTGCTGAAATAGAGTGAAAAAAATGCCAAAATATGCTATTAACTCAAACAGGAGCTGTCTAAGATCCTAAAACATCAACTTGTGAAGACTATTACACTACAACCATGCAAAACAAGACTCAAATGAACTAACCCGCCCAAAACAGTGCTAAAGCAGGCTATTTCAGAGGCTAAAACATGCTGGACTTGAGCTAAGTTAAGCTAGAAAAACATACTAACATATGGAGTTAGCTAGGCTGGCAAACAAGACACGAGGAGGGAAGGCTAACTCCTCCAATTTTGGATTTCAAAATAAGTTTTTTGTCACTGAAAATACTCTAAAATTCAGTGGTTAAAGGCCCAAAAAAAGATGATTTCAAAATGGGAAGCAAAGGTGCAAAGGCGTTAACAACAAGGAATAAAGAGAGATGAACCACCCCCTAACCTTTAATGACCAAAAACACCAATTTCAGCCCATGAAAAAAAAGTTTTTTATAGCTCAGATTAGTCCAAAAACAGTGGAAAAAGATGGAGAAACAAGTATACTAAAACAAATTACAAGGCAAGTATTATACCTCTTGAAGCCAAACACCACTTTAGATGCAAAAGCAAGCCAAAACCACCTTCAAGGGCTCAATCAAGACCTCAAAGGTCCTCATCTCAAGGATGAGCACTTTAGGTTAAGGGTTGATATGCAAAAGTACAGTGTAAGTAGGCAAAGGTATAGAGAATTGCAAGAGAGAGAGAGAGAGAGAGAGAGAGAAATCTAGAGAGATGAGAGAATTTTGAGTCTTAACTCTTCCAACCTTCAAACATGAGAGAGGGCCTCCCTATATATAGAAAAGATGAATTCTATACAAGGAGATCCAGCCCTCCACATGTGGACAAATGCAAGCATTTGTGCAACCAGCTGGCACAGTTGGCACAAAATATCTGCAGAAAACATTGGTGGCTGGCCAGCCATTAGTGAGGGCTAGCAAGGCATCATTGATGTCCGGCAAGGCACATCAATGGCTAGCAGACTAGAAGCTCTGGTCGGCAACCTTCATAGATGGCTGGCAGGCCACCAAAAATTGCAGGGGAGAAAGACCAAGACATGGTCCAAAAAGGAGACAAAAAAAATGGATGCAGGGTTGGAAAGGCTTAAACCTATGGCGTTCTACTGAGAACTTTGAGTGCTCGGCAAGCAATTAGACTTGTCATTAGATGTACCTGCAAGAACATCTAAGTCTTGAAGGGCCATAAAAAATGGGGTGTCTATACATCCCTAACCCATTATCTTCACACCTCAACCTAATCCAAACACTACCATCCACCTACAACCCCAGCATATACATCACCCCAGCCCATTTACCCAAGCCTGAGGTGTTCATTCTAGAAAGCATGGACTTGTGTATGATGGATGCCCTTAAACCCCAATCATCTCAAAACTATGAACCCATTACTTCTGAGCTGATGAACATGATTGAAGATTTGTAGAGAACCGTGGCAGATTTAGCCTTTGGGATGTTGGCTCCCTCACCGACCACATAACATGCCAGAAATTTTATGCCAAAAGGCTCCCTAATCTTGGGGCAAGCTGCAATTGAAAACGGCCAACCTGAAGCTATCTCAAGTCTGGGTGATGGCATGTCAACAACAATTGGGCTCTGCTCCGATATAGCGACCCAATCTCTTGGCAAAGTAGAGGCAAGGGGCAAGAACAAGGCTGGGATAAGTATTGATCCTTATGAACAACTTCAGTGGACTATTGAGGCTTTAAATGGTAAAGGCCTGAACAAACAGCAAGTGCTTGCAGTTGTTGCAAAAACTATGGATAACACTTTTGTCACTCAGGTTGGGAGCATTTCGAATCAAGTGGCAAGCCATGAAAGGGGCTGCAGTACCAAAAACATCCCTTTCAGCTCCAATCCTACACCCATAAGAGGTCATCAAACCCAGTCAACACCTACTAACCCCTCTGTCAACACTGGCAGGACTGGAAACCGCGCCTTCAATCCCCTTTACGTGACCTTGTCCAAAGCTCTCCAAATACTCATAGGACAAGGCCATCTTAAACCCCTCAACCCTTGGCCTCTCCCTGATCCCCTTCCATCCAGGTATAATGCTGATAAGTACTGTGCCTTCCTTCAACAAACCGGCCATGACACTGTTGTTTATGTCTTCGCCATGAAGTTCAAGATCTGATTGACAATAAAGTCATCACTCCACTGGGTCTTACAAAGTCTATCAGCACTAGGTCGATGAACTTGGGGGGATAATGTGATTATGTGATCGGGGATGAACCACCTTCTGATGGCGTTCATTTTACTCCAGATGTGGTGGATGGCACGCACTTTTTAGTACTTTGAAAATATTATTTATTAGACTTTCGAACTTCGGTATTATGTTAGTCTTGTTGTTTTGAGTCAGTCTTGTTGTGTTAGAGTTAGGTGATTTCGGGCGTGTAAACTCGGACATCACATGATTGTCTTGTTTTGTTTGTCTTTTTCACTCTTTGAGTCTGTTTCTATCATTGAGCTAGTTGAGTTAGAAGATCCGAATGGGATGGTAGTAATTTTTTTACCTACTTTTCTATGCCTTTAAATCATTGCGTTGACCAAAGGAAAAACAGAGCTCGTAAGGTTGAAAACCTGAAAGGGCGGCTTTGGCAAAAGTTAGAGCACAGAAAGAGAGTGTCAAAACCTGAGTGAACCTCAAACTCGGAACTACGTACAGCCTGATTCCTATCTTTGGGATACGTAGGCAACTTCATCCGGAAGTTCAGCCCCCAATCATTTTTAGCCTGCTTGGCTTATCCGTGTTGATTGCCTTATCCTTGTTCAAACTCAACTACCCTATCCATTGCAAATTGGCTCATCTTCGTGCTCATCTTTGTTCAAAATCGATTGTCTATTCCATTAGAAGGATTCAGCTGCAAGACAATTCAAGTTCAGATCTGAGGTTGCGCATCTCAAGAGTCAATTCCTCATTGGACAGGTAGTGGACATTTGCAAATAGTTTTGAGGATTTGGTAATGAAGTTGACTAATTTTCTCAAAAATTATTCCATTTTTCCAAAACTAAACCATTTCTTGGACCCAAAAAAGGAAAATTTTCAGTGCTCACAACCTAACTTGCATGATTTCAAAGCAAAAAGTCAAACAAGCATATTAATCTAACTCTCATGGTTGTCAAAATTGTTTTAACAGAAAGCCAAAAACAAAAAAATGGTCAAAATGATGAACCAGGGGCACTGTCGAGTCAAGTTTTTTTTGTCTTTTCCCCATTATCAATGCACTCGCCAGAAAGGGCACAATTGAAAGTGGGAACGGGGGCCAAAAGTTCTCTAGTCCTCTATGCAGTGGTATACCAAGCTAGTTGTGTGCCTCGGATCGAAAATGAAGCTGGATATTCTATCTCCTCTTTCGGGCAAGACTGGTCATGTTCGAATTGACGCTTGAACCGAAATGGGAAGTAGAAGACACAGTGTGTCAAGCCAACCAACTGAATGCCAGGCTGCCGGAACATGCTGTAGCTCATCTCAGGCAGATCAAACCAGGGGCAGCGCTAAGCAATATCAACAGCAGATCTGCTGCACATCCAGTGGCACCACTATCCCTCGTTTGGGAAGTCAGCTAACTGTGGGCGGAAGAAATAGCCGCGTGTTGAATATACGGGACAAGCATCCACTACTTTTAACCTATCCATCAGCCAAACCTAGGGAGGGATGAAAAATAAGAGAGATTAAAAAATAGAGAGGTGTACGATGAGAGAAAAGTGAGAAAAGGGTTTTAAGAGAAAAACAAATTGCCATGGCCATTTTCAGTTAGATTCATAAATCAGAAGGGTGGGAAATCATACCTGGAGATGGATGCAGGGTTGGAAAGGCTTAAACCTGTGGCGTTCTACTGAGAACTTTGAGTGCTCGGCAAGCAATTAGACTTGTCATCAGATGTACCTGCAAGAACATCCAAGTCTTGAAGGGCCGTAAAAAATGCGGTGTCTATACATCCCTAACCCATTATCTTCACACCTCAACCTAATCCATACACTACCATCCACCTACAACCCCAGCATATACATCACCCCAGCCCATTTACCCAAGCCTGAGGTGTTCATTCCAGAAAGCATGGACTTGTGTATGATGGATGCCCTTAAACCCCAATCATCTCAAAACCATGAGCCCATTACTTCTGAGCTGATGAGCATGATTGAAGATTTGTAGAGAACCGTGGCAGATTTAGCCTTTGGGATGTTGGCTCCCTCACCAACCACATAACATGCCAGAAATTTTATGCCAAAAGGCTCCCTAATCTTGGGGCAAGCTGCAATTGAAAATGGCCAACCTAAAGCTATCTCAAGTCTGGGTGATGGCATGTCAACAACAATTGGGCTCTGCTCCGATATAGCGACCCAATCTCTTGGCAAAGTAGAGGCAAGGGGCAAGAACAAGGCCGGGATAAGTATTGATCCTTATGAACAACTTCAGTGGACTATTGAGGCTTTGAATGGTAAAAGTCGGAACAAACAGCAAGTGCTTGCAGTTGTTGCAAAAACTGTGGATAACACTTTTGTCACTTAGGTTGGGAGCATTTCGAATCAAGTGGCAAGCCATGAAAAGGGCTGCAGTACCAAAAACATCCCTTTCAGCTCCAATCCTACACCCATAAGAGGTCATCAAACCCAGTCAACACCTACTAAACCCTCTGTCAACACTGGCAGGACTGGAAACCGTACCTTCAATCCCCTTTACATGACCTTGTCCAAAGCTCTCCAAATCCTCATAGGACAAGGCCATCTCAAACCCCTCGACCCTTGGCCTCTCCCTGATCCCCTTCCATCCAGGTATAATGCGGATAAGCACTATGCCTTCCTTCAACAAACCGACCATGACACTGTTGTTTATGTCTTCGCCATGAAGTTCAAGATCTGATTGACAATAAAGTCATCACTCCACTAGGTCTTACAAAGTCTATCAGCACTAGGTCGATGAACGTGGGGGGATAATGTGATTATGTGATCGGGGATGAACCACCTTCTGATGGCGTTCGTTTTACTCCAGATGTGGTGGATGGCACTCACTTTTTAGTACTTTGAAAATGTTATTTATTGGACTTTCGAACTTCAGTATTGTGTTAGTCTTATTGTTTTGAGTCAGTCTTGTTGTGTTAGAGTTAGGTGATTTCGGGCGTGTTAACTCGGACATCACATGACTGTCTTGTTTTGTTTCTCTTTTTCACTCTTTGAGTCTGTTTCTATCATTGAGCCAGTTGAGCTAGAAGATCTGAATGGGATGGTAGTAATTTTTTTACCTACTTTTCTGTGCCTTTAAATCATTGCGTTGACCAAAGGAAAAACAGAGCTCGTAAGGTTGAAAACCTGAAAGGGCGGCTTTGGCAAAAGTTAGAGCACAGAAAGAGAGTGTCAAAACCCGAGTGAACCTCAAACTCGGAACTACGTCTGGCCTGATTCCTATCTTTGGGATACGTAGGCAACTTCATCCTGAAGTTCAGCCCCCAATCATTTTTAGCCTGCTTGGCTTATCCGTGTTGATTGCCTTCTCCTTGTTCAAACTCAACCACCCTATCCATTGCAAATTGGCTCATCTTCCTGCTCATCTTTGTTCAAAATCGATTGTCTATTCCATTAGAAGGATTCAGCTGCAAGACAATTCAAGTTCAGATCTGAGGTTGCGCATCTCAAGAGTCAATTCCTCGTTGGACAGGTAGTGGACATTTGCAAACAGTTTTGAGGATTTTGTAATGAAGTTGACTAATTTGCTCAAAAATTATTCCATTTTTCCAAAACTAAACCATTTCTTGGACCCAAAAAAGGAAAATTTTCAGTGCTCACAACCTGACTTGCATGATTTCAAAGCAAAAAGTCAAACAAGCATGTTAATCTAACTCTCATGGTTGTCAAAATTGTTTTAGCAGAAAGTCAAAAACAAAAACTGTCAAAGTGATGAACTCGGAGCACAATTGAGTCAGGTTTTCTGGCTTTTTCCCATTATCAATATACTCGCCAGAAAGGGCACAACTAAGGCTAGCAGCAGGAACCAAGCGCTCTCTCGTCTTCCAAGCAGTGAAGTAGCAAGCTTAGTGCGAAGTATGAACTAGAAATGGAGCAGGGTATTCCACTCCCTCATCTGAATGGGTCTAATCATGTCCAAATTGGTCAAGGGCATTGTCAACTGATGTCAGTTGCAAATCTGATGCATGTCCAATCGTAATATAACTCCTCGGTGGGAAAGGTCACTAGTTATGAGCGAAAAAAGGAGAATCTAGTAGAATACCTGGGGCAAGAGCCCACAACTTCCTGCTTATCCATCAACCATCTAGGGGGTGGATAAAAAATAATAAAAGAGATTAAAGAATAGAGAGATGTGCGCTGAAAGAAAAAGTAAGGAAAATGGCTTGTCAGAGATATAGAGATTGAATGTCATAGTGATGTGAAAATCACAAATGAGAAAAGGTGGGAAACAATACCCAGAGAAACAGGCTCCTCGTGAACTGAGAAGTTTCCCGTCGATGGAAAACAAATGTCCGAGTGTTGTGTTTGTGGTTTTGTTTGTTGTGAGTCATGTTTTGAGTCGTTTTATGTTTAGGTTGTTTTTACTTTGCCTTTGTTAAGTCGTTTTGACTGTGGTCAGTCATAGGCTCAGTACCCAATCAAGAACTCATTCTCAATCTCAACTGCAGAAATTAATTGTTTTGTGCTCAGAGTGTTGTGCCATTCCCACCATGATGTGCAAAACAAGATTCGTTCTTTCATGAAACTGCAGGGTTTGACCCAGGTCAAGAGTTAGAGCAACCAAACAAGGACCTATCTGAAGCGACATAGGTTCTGGACTGCAAAGCAAGAGAAAAAAGAGAAAATTGGAGCATCTGAGTTTGTTTCAAACTTCAGCAATTTCCGAGATTGCATTTCGGATACAGCTTCTCAGGCCTTGTTATTTCTTCGGAGTATGAGTATACCTCGACCTCATGCTCAAGTATCAAGCTCAATTTCAAGTCTGCTTCAAGTCAGAATGGTGATCAAGCCTGCTTCAAACCAGAATGGCGATTAAAATGCTTTCCCCGAACACCATTCCATGTCAGAGGCATCTTGGCTGTGTTTATAATGAGTTCCTAGGAGACCAACGGCGACGATGGAAACTAGAGTTCGAATGGCGATGCCTAAAACACAAAGGTTTGGAATTTTTTAGACTAAAGTCTGGTTTGAATACCCAGGGGTGTATCCCCAGCTTGAAATCTGTATGACAGCCCCATAGATTAAGATAACATATGTGCGCCTCAATTCTAGATACTGAACTAACCTAGTCTGTCACCCCTTTGGAGAATAGGGAAAGTTACAAATATGATCAGGAAGAAAAGCGGTATCCGTGGCATTTATCTGTAAAGGTTACCCCTTGTCAGCATTTGAGGGCCTTTGAACTGTGAGTTGAAGGTAAGAGTTAGAAGAACACAAAAGGGAGATCCCCATTAGAGTAGACCGATTCATCGCCACTCACCCCATGAGATACT
This sequence comes from Camellia sinensis, assembly GCF_004153795.1. NCBI lineage: Eukaryota > Viridiplantae > Streptophyta > Magnoliopsida > Ericales > Theaceae > Camellia > Camellia sinensis. The sequence goes on along the minus strand of NW_021027235.1, from coordinate 1,686,838 downwards.
TTCTAAAGTGCCGCTTTGTTTGTTTACCGCTGTAGCATGCCCACGAGGGACCCCGCTACAGTTCAGACTCAATTTGTGTCACGGTTCTTAATCTGAACCAAAGAGCCCAAATCTGGCAAATCATTTTGAGAAACAGATTTTTGAAAAGAAGTGCCAAACATGGACTGCTTTGCTAGATACAAAGTCGCCACCTAAATATTTTATTTTGGGGCAATTTAGGAAATCCTGACTCGGTGCCAAAGGCCACGTGTCCGTCATCACCAAAGTTGCCTCGGCTCGGGAACTTGGGTACGATCGGGGAAGGTCAGCTATGAACACCCCCTCTCACCCGGTCTGAAGACCGGCCTCTACTAACTGTGATATTCTGTTTTGAAAACGTTTATGTATTCTTATTCCGATTGTTAGCCTAGAATTACTATGTTATGCGCACAGCAAACAAGTATAGACTAGATTGCCTAATTTGGAAAGAAACATTGCATATCCGTTTGTCTTTAAAAAAAAAGTACTTTGGAATTTGCTACTAGCAAGTAGGCTAAAATACGGATTTCAACGAATTTTTCCAACTCAAACAATCCAACCTTCACCCACAGGCATTCAAACAATTTATAACACATAAGCATCTAACCACATGGTAAGCATGCTATCAGGTTAACATTCACACGCATGCGAGATGCTTAAGCATAAATACTTACATCGTACTCTGTGCCAAAACAATAAACTAGTTAGCAAACATGCGTGATCCTAGTTCGTGTCAAGTTGACTAATGCAGCACATGCAAGATACAATTAGAGTAGGCTCGGCTAACCTAAACATGGCATGTGAAATGCAACCAATTAATGCACGTATTCAATTTGGGATTGAAATACAAATGCAGTTAGAATGATGTACCGAGCCCGGTGCATGCAAAACAAATGTATGGATGCACGCATGCATAGCATAAGGTATGCTAATTTAAACATGCCCTAATCTACCATCATAAGCAGGTAAATAAAAGGGAAGAAAGAAGTGGGGGTTGGAAGACATTCACACACTCACCCACACTTATTACAGAATTGCCCTCACTCGGAGGGTCCAAATAAATATTACAGTCCGAATAAATAATACTAAATTAATTATTACAAAATTTCTAATCTAATTAACAAATTAAATGCAAAAGA
>NW_021027235.1:1665855-1684995 GCF_004153795.1 Camellia sinensis | reverse complement strand
TCACATAGGAGGCCATAAGATGAAAATGAGACAACTCGAAATGCGTGCACACGTGCACGCAAACCGAGGACCGACCCTAAGGCACAAAATGCCACTCTAACAAGACATGGCAAGGCATGGAATATGGCATACAAGCATACAAATTTTAGAGGCAATAAGTGATGCAAAACAGCCCTGAAAGATGGCAAAATGACACCCGATGCATGAAATGAAACCGAAATGCAAAACTAGGCCCATGCATTGGCCTATAGCTATATAAAACATGCATTATTCGATTATGACATGTGAAGACAGATTCAAGGAAGCCCCAAAACAAGCATTTTTTCAGTTTTAAACAAGGCCAAATAGCAAACACACAGGGAAAAACTTGCATGCAAAAATGGCCCTAAATGTGAGATAAAGAAACAACCCACAGCTGCTGACCCCAAACAGATTAGGGCCCTTCAACAATGTTGAAGAGGGACCCAAAATATGACCTTTTACAGTTGATAGCCAAGCCCAAAACAGTATACAAGTATGCTAAAAATACTATGCAAGATTAAGGCCAAAAAAAGAGCTACAACATAAAGTATACAAAGGGTGTCTCAAACAGCCATGGACCCTTAATGAAACATGAATAGGGGGTCAAAATAGGGCCATTTTAAGTTCGGACCAAAGTCCAAAAACAGAGACACAATAGGCTAATAAATCATGCAAAAATGGGGACCAAAGAGGGGTATAATGACAAGTGGCACATGGAGGTCCCAAACAGTAATGAGACCTTCTTCAATGTTGAAGAAGGGCTCAGAATAAGCCTATTTACAGTTTACATCATGCCCCAAAACAGATCACACATAGGCCAAAAATACTATGCAAGATTATGGCATACAAAGGGGTAATGAAGCAAGTGCAAGATGGGGGTCCCAAACAGGGTAAGACCCTTAATGAAACAGAAAAATGAGCTCAAAAAAATGATATTTCCAATTATGGTCGGAGCCCAAAACAGCAAGAAAAAGGGGCTAAGAAAACTTGCAAAAATGAGCTAGAAAGAGGGAGAAATCAACTCACTCTTGAAGACCAATCCTTTGCTACCTCTTGGACCAAGAAAAGCTGCCTCCTAGCCTTTGAGAAGGCCCTCCAAGCTACTGGAATGGAGTGGTGGTGTGGTGCTATAGGGTGTAGTGCAAATAGGCCAAGAACAAGGGTCTTTGAACACTCTAACACACCCAAATGTAGAGAGAGAGGGAGATATAGAGAGAGAGGGTGATATATATGTTATATGTATGTATTAGGTCTGATTTTGCTGAACCAAAACAATGGAGGAGGATGGGTTTCTTTTATAGAGCAAGGAAATGGCATAAAGCTTCTCAAAGAAGCTATACAAAAGGGTCAAAGGGACCAAGCTTCTAAGAGAAGCTAATGCAAAGGTGCAAGCTTCTTGAGGAAGCCAAGACAAAGGGTCAAAGCTTCCTCAAGAAGCTTTGAGCAAAGGGTGCAAAAAAGAGGGTCAAAAGGGGTGCAAAGGGTGCAAAACAACCACACACTTGCATGGGGAGCAGAGTCTGTGCATTCCAGCTGGCACAGCTGGCATCCATTCAATCTGTAGAATACTCCGGAAGGTCATCGGCTAGCAAACTTGGTCGGTCAGCCATATTTTCTGGCCGGTCGGCCATCTATTTGGTCGGTTGGCCATTTGTTTTGGCCGGTCGGCAGGAAAAATCTGCTCTGCAGGTCCAACTTCAAATGGGCATAACGTTTTCATATTAACTCCTTTTCAGGTCATTCTTGTGTCAAAATTGAAGCCTCAGAAGTAAGTTTTCCAATGGAACCAGCCTTGCATCAAAATTCCAACTGTGAAAAAAGTTATACTTGTTTTAGTGAAGGCTGCTCAGTTTCGGTCCAACCGGCATGATGCCCAACTTCAACCAATCATATCTCCGCCCTCCGGTCTCGGATTTAAGAGATTCTTGAAAAAAAAATGAAGCCCCAGAAGTCTTCTTTCCAACGGTGGTGGCCTCATACCTTAACTCAAATTGTATAGACAAATAAGCTTGATTTAGCGAGGACTGCTCGTCCCTCTCTTAGCAATTCTTGCCTATCTTCTTCTCCAACTTGGCTTCTCCCCTCTTCTCCTCTTTTCTTCAACTTCAAATCCCTAAGCAAGGTGTTTTGAAAGATTTTTCAAATATTTCATCTCTATTTCATTTATTTCCACTTTGTCCTTGGTCGGTTTATCGAAAAGCGCATTTTTTGACAAAATGTGAGCCTCGGAACATCGTAGAAACTTTATTTCAAAAATGTTTTGAAAGAGAGGGTTTTAAGGTCTAAAAACCATTCAAAATAGCTTTGGTCCCAAATGGGGTGTGAAGTTGGGATTTGACCCTCTCATTGCCGAAGAAATTGAACCTTTGCCCTGCACACCTTTCATCATCGAGCAAACCATCAGTAGCGCCCAAGTCTTAAGGGCGGTCAAAAATGGGGTGTCTATAGTTGCCCCTCTTTGACAGAACTCGAAAGTCATAACAATGACGGGAGTGAATGTCAAAGCCCAGAGACGACCCATTTTTGACAAGGCCGAAGACTTGGACAAACAAACAAAATACCGATAAATAAATGGTTGTGCCCACAAGCTGCCTACGTATCCCTTTGCAAGGAATCAAACCAGCGTACTTCAGAGGCCGGATGCAAATGATATGAAAGAAGACTTTGACAATTGGACTTATACGCTACGCGAAGCTGATTTGTATTCAAAACAATGCAATGTACTAACAAGTACAAGTGAGGTGCGCAAGATAGCGCGATAGGATGTCTGCAAAATGCAAGTAAGGTGCATAAAACAGTGCGATGCGCAAGAAAGCGCGAGTGATTTGAAATGCACGAGACAGTGCGAGTGATTTGAAATGCACAAGAAAGTGCGATTGAGGTGCGGCTAAACAGCGCGATTGAAATGCACTAAATAGTGCGATACGCTAAACAGCGCGATTGAAATGCACTAAATAGTGCGATACGCTAAACAGCGCGATTGAAATGCACTAAATAGTGCGATACGCTAAACAGCGCGATTGAAATGCACTAAATAGTGCGATACGCTAAACAGCGCGATTGAAATGCACTAAATAGTGCGATACGCTAAACAGCGCGATTGAAATGCACTAAATAGTGCGATACGCTAAACAGCGCGATTGAAATGCACTAAATAGTGCGATACGCTAAACAGCGCGATTGAAATGCACTAAATAGTGCGATACGCTAAACAGCGCGATTGAAATGCACTAAATAGTGCGATACGCTAAACAGCGCGATTGAAATGCACTAAATAGTGCGATACGCTAAACAGCGCGATTGAAATGCACTAAATAGTGCGATACGCTAAACAGCGCGATTGATTTTGAAATGCACTAGACAGTGAGATTGAGATACAACCACAAGATGCACAAGACAGTGCTAGTGAGATACAAAGTGTAAGTGCACAAGATAGTGCGAGTGAATGCATGTTCTATGCAAATGAGGTGCATTTTCTATGCAAGTATGGAAGAGTGCATTTTCTATGCAAAAGATACGAGCATTTTCTATGCAAGAAACAGGAGCATATTCTATGCAATATTGAAAGCATATTCTATGCAGAATCGAAAGCAAGCATATTCTATGCATGAATCATAACGATGCGCGACACGCATGTCACAAAAGTGTATATGAAAGTGCACATTCTATGCAATGGAAGGGCATCAAACATGTACTCTGGTGCCTCCGATTTACCTTTCGGAGGACTTTGTAACACACTCAGCTCAAAAAGGGCATACCCTGTTTATGTTGGAAAGAGATAACATCTGCTGTTGCTTTAATTGCCCTTCTGACTTGAAGCAGGCTTACACTTGGGGTCGAGATACACTCATACTCCAGAGAAATGGCGAGGTCTGGGAAGGTGCACCTGAAATGCAGTCTCAGATTTTGCCAAAGCTGGAACACCCTGAGATGCTCCAAATTTTCCTTTTCTTTCTTTTTCTTTTGCTTTGCAGTCTGGAACCTACATAGCTTCAGATAGGTCCTTGTTCTACTGTTCACACTTATCGGGAGTGGACCCTGCAGTTTTATGAAAGAACAAATACTGTTTTGCATAAATGTGGAGAATGGCACAGCACTCTGAGCACAAGATGATTTTTTGGAAATTGAGAAATGAGTTCTTAACCGGGTATTGAGCCGACGACTGGCCACAGCCAAAACGACTCGACAAGGGAAAAAAACAAAGGTAAACAACCTAAACGCATCGAGTAACACTCGAAGCAACTCAAAACAAGAATCGAGACAGACAAAATAAAACACAAGACTCAAATGTGCACATGGAGCCTGTTTCCCCGGGTATTGTTTCCCACCCCTTCTCACTTGTGATTCTCACATCGCTCGGCCCTCAGGCTCTGTTTTTCTGAAAAGTCCCTTTCCTCACTTTTTCTCTTAACGCACATCTCTCTATTCTTTAATCTCTCATTTTTCATCCCTCTTCAGGGTGGTTGATGAATAAACAGGAAGTTACGGGTTCTTGCCCCAAGCATTCTGCTAGATTCTCTTCTTCTGCTTACAACAGTGAACTTTCTCCCACAGAGGGGTTGCAATGCGGCTGGATGTGCAGCAGATCTGCAATCGACATTGGTTGACGATGCTCTTACTGGGGAGTTTGGACGTGATTAGATAACGTACATCTCTCTATTCTTTAATCTCTCATTTTTTCATCCCTCCCCTGGGTGGTTGATGGATAAACAGGAAGTTGTGGGTTCTTGCCCCGAGCATTCTGCTAGATTCTCTCCTTCTGCTCATAACAGTGAACTTTCTTCCACAGAGGGGTTGCGGTGCGGCTGGATGTGCAGCAGATCTGCAATCGACATTGGTTGACGATGCTCTTACTGGGGAGTTTGGACGTGATTAGATCTGTCCAAACAAAGGAGTGGAATATCTTGATCCGTTCCCGTTCGTGCTTCGCACTTGGCTTGATACCTCGTTGCGTGGAGGATGTGAGAGCCTTCTGCCCTTTTGCGGTCAGCTTCAGTGGTGCCCTTTTCTGGCGGGTAGAGTGCCCTTTCTGGCAGATGCATTGACAACGAGAGAAAGACAGGAAGCCTGACTCAACTGTGCCCCTAGTTCATTATTTTCACCATTTTTTGTTTTTGCTTTCTACTGAAACAATGTTGACCAATATGAGAGTCAGATTAACATACTTGTTCAATTTTTGATTTGAAAATCATGCAAGTTAGGTTACGAGCACTGAAAATTTTCCCTTTTTGGGTCCAAGAAATGGTCCAGTTTTGGAAAAGATGGAATAATTTTCGAGAGATCAGTCAACCTCAATAAAAATTCTCAAAAATTATTTTTGCAAACGGCCAATGCTCAACAAGCACGGAACCTACTCTTGAGATGCCCAACTTCAGATCTGAAGGAAAATTGCCCCTTACTTGAAAAGAGCTGCACGGCAATGGAAAGTTGCCCCTTGTTTGAATGGCACCGCGGCACACTGTATGGCAACAGAAAGTTGCCCCTTGTTTGGATAGCATCGCAGCGCATTGCAATCAGTCCTCAGAGTAACGATGACAACCGAACTCTCGGATACAGAGAAGGCAAAGATGATCAAAACCATTACATGGACACAGTTGATTTTGAAGTGTTTTACGGCTGGACTTCAGAATGAAGTTGCCTATGTATCCCAAGGATGGGAATCAAGCCTTACGTAGTTCGGGCTTAGGTTCACTCGGGTATTATCCTCTCCTTTTTAGGCTCTAACTTTTGCCAAGGCGCCTGTTGTGGGTTTTCGACCTTGCGAGTTCTTTTCTTTTCCTCTTCTTTTTTTTTTTTCATTTTTTTTCTTTTTTCTTTTCTTTTGCATTTTTTTTTTGTATTTTTCTCTTGCTCTAACTTTTGCCTGGGTCGCCCTTCCGGGTTTTCGGCCCAGCGAGCCTCTCAAAGGGTAAAAGTGTAACAAGTCCATACCAAATGGTTTTAGGGTCTTGAAGCCATCTGTATCCAGGAGAGTGGCTGTTGTATCGATTTACTGAAGGATCCATCTTCGGCTCCTCGAGCATATCTGACATTTTTCCCCCTAGTTTGAGGGGGGGCTTCTGATCTAGCTTTACAAGCTTCCTTTGATCTGATCTTCTTGATCTGACTTTGGTGCCTCTTGTTCGAGGGCTGATTCAAAATGGCCACACAGGCCTCACGTTGTGGTTGACCGTTGAACGTTCTGAACTCAGGTTCAAGGTTTGAAAGTGAGGGGTCGAATCTCGAGGCTGAGAGCAATTAAGGTTCGAAAGTAAGGGGTCAAGTCTCGGGGCGATTCCACACAGGTCTCCGCAGAATGGCAATTTTTTTTTTTTTTTTTGAAATCTTTTAAGAAAGCGACTAATCGCTCCCGCTGAAGACAGTGTGAGACCAATCTGGATCAAGCCAGGATCCTTCTCAGAACTCACATTAACAAGCATGATCTCAATCATTAAAGGCTTAGCATGCCTCTCTTTCTCTCAAATGATCAAATTTTTGCAAAAACCCGAGGAATTCCTTCCTCTTCATTTTCATCACAATGTTCAAAAAACAGCTTCGAAAAACTTAGGTCAACGCAATGACTTAAAAGTACAGAGAAGCAGGTGAAATGCACTGTCGTTCCATTCGACTTTCTGGTACAACTGACACAAGGCAGAAGTAAGCACAAAAGCATGAAAAACCACTGCTGTTTCATTCATAACTGTTGATGTAACTGGCTCCATGGCAGAAACAGACTCAAAAGAAAGCAAAAAGACAGACACAAAACTAAATAGTGATGCCCGAGGTAACACCCTCGGAATCACCTGACTCTAACAAAACAGGACTGACTCGATAGAACAAGACAGACCCGAAACAAAAAGACTGACTCAAAACAAAGAGACAGACTCAAAACAACACAACAAAAACTGACCTAAGTACCCAACTCAGAAACTAGCATTCGCAAATGCTCAAAACTGTGTGTGCCACATGCCACATTTGGAGTAAATCGAGAGCCACCCGCAGCTGGTTCATCCCCCGATCACATATTCACATTATCCCCCAAGTTCACTGATCCAATGCCGATAGACTTTGCTGAGTTGGTGCGACGATGACCTTATTGTCAATCAGATCTTGTATTTCATGGCGAAGACGGAAACAACCATCAGTGACATGGCCAAGTTGCTGATGAAAGGCACAGTACTTGGTCGGATCATGGGAGGAAGGAAGTCTATCTGGCAGTGGTCGTGGCTCCAGGGGTTTCAGATCCCCCTCTCTAATTAGGACCCTCAAGGCCGCTGATAAAGACATGTACAGTGGTGCGAACACCCTCTGGCCTCGAGGTGGGTATTTTGAGGTTTGTGGAGTTTTGCTAGATGCACCAGCAAAGGGATTGGTAGGCGCTGCCTGGGTTTGCTGATCTCTTTCGAGCAAGGGTTTAGAGCTGAAAGGAACATTCCTGGTACAGCGGCCCTTCTCCCGGCTTGCCTCTTGATTCAGACTGCTCTCATTCTGAGTGGCGAAAATGTCATCTACAATTTTTGCAACAACTGCGAGTATTTGCTGTTTGTTCAGCCCTTCGGCTTTCAAAGCCTCAATATCCCACTGAAGGTGTTCATGGGGACCAATGCTTGCCCCTACCTTGTTCTTACCACTTGCCTCCACTTTGCCAAGGGATTGGCCTCCTTCAAATGCAGCCCGTCCTGAGGAGCCTTTTGACATGAACTCCCTGGTATGTGATGCGGTTGATGACGGGGCCAAAACTCCAAAGGCCAGATCTACCACAGTTCTCTGAAGATCTTCGATCATCTTCATCAGCCCAGGAGTAGTGGGTTCATGGGTTTCAGATGCACCCATCATGCATAAGTCCATGCTTTCCGGGATAAACACCTCAGGCTTGGGTAGATGGACTGGGGTGATGTACATGCTAGGGTCGTAAGGGGCGGCCAGTGTGTGGATTAGATTGAGATGTGGATGATGTACTTGGTCATTGGGGCCTGAAGGTGGAGCTATCGTCTGGTTGTCGATGAGATTTTGGACCTCATGACGAAGGCGGTAGCAACGGTCGGTGCCATGACCGCGCTGCTGATGATACATACAGTACTTGGAGGGATTATGTCTGGCTGGAAGTGGGTCAGGCAGAGGTTGAGGATCGAGGGGTTTGAGATGCCCTCTTTCCATCAAGGCTTTTAGTGCGCTAGTCAGGCTCATATAGAGGGGAGTGAAAGTTCTGCCCTGAGCTCGGGGTAGGCCGGCTGTTTGTAGGCTTGTTTTGGCAAAAGGGTTGGCTGTGGCGACTACATTGATCTCGGTGGATTTGGGAATGACGCTACTACCAGCATTGGTACTCCCTGCAATCGCCCTCTTTGTCGGTTCACTTGTTCTGGGAATGATCCCGCTGTTGAACGCATTCTCGACCTGAACCCCCAGTTCATGCAAACTTTTGAAAGTGAATAGTGGAGCGACTATTAACTTTTGCAACATATCATGCTCGAGGTTTCGCACCATCATTTGCACTTGATCCCTCTCAGAAGGGCGATCTGTCATCTGTGCTGCCTTTGCTCTCCATCTTGCAACAAATTCCACAAAAGGCTCTGTTGGGTTCTGGCGGGTTGTTTCAAGCTCTTGCATGGTCATTTCAACTTGGGTATTGTAGGAATACTGATCAACAAAGGCCTCAGCCAATTCTTCCTAGTCTTGCTTCACTTTATCTTCCAACTTAGCGTACCAAGTGGCTGCTACACCCGACAGGGTTCTTCCATACAGAGAGAGTTTCTGTGGCTTAGTCAGACCCATCGGCTTCAGGACATCCAAGAAAAGTCAGATATGTACCATTGGATCTCTAGACCCGTCGAAACGGTGAATATATGGCATTTTGAATCTGTCTGGGAGCCGTACGGCAGACTCAGTGTGCCCATCCTCAATGTCGGGAATGGAATTAAGGCCTTGTGCCTTTTTGAAGTGCTTTTCAAGGTTTGCAATTTTCACTGCAGTCGGATTGAGCTCATTAACATCAAGGGAATAAAGCCTCTCATTAGGCTGCACCAGGGGTCTGAGCACTTGAGCTTGAGTCAACCTTTCTCAAGGATTCGGACACTGCAAATCTTCAACTGGCGGAAGTGGGTCAAAGTTTGGCTGGGGTCCTAAAGCTGGATGTGAGGCAGATGCCCCAGATGGATGCTGCATTTCAATACTGCTCTCAGCCTGCATGGCAGTTCCCTAATTTAACACTGCTATCACGGCCACAAATTCTTCCGAATTCTGGGCCATCATGGTCTGCTGAGTCTGAACAAAGGTGATGTGACTGGCGACTGACGGATCAGATGAACCGGTGAGCCCTGGCTGGCTTTTCTTTGCCTTGCCTCAGTGAAAGAACACTGGTTGCCCTTGAATTGAATTTCTGACCTAACAAAGTCTATCAACACTAGTCCAATGTACCCCGGGGATATAGGAGCCTTCTGAAGCTATAGTTCCAGGACTACCTAGCAAAAGAGAAAACAGACAGCATCTCAGCACAATTTCACTGGAACGGATTTGAGCATACTAGGATGACGGTACTCAATACTGATCACTATTTCCCAAATATCTGCCTGTAAACTGATACCCTCGGGTAAAACTGATTCCCCAAATACTGATGCTGATGCCCACAGGCCTGATGCTCAGACTTGCAAACTGGTATATGCGTTCCTGTAGAGATACACTCTAAAAGCACATAGCAAGTCAGAGAGAGCCAAAACACCCCTATGTTGGGGTAGGGTTTCCCTGTCCTATTTTGTCAGGAGCTATGGTTTCACTACGCACGCAGCGGTTTCAAACAACTTAGCATCGGGTAAGCAACTTGTCCTAGTTTGGGATGGTCACTATGGATTCCGAATATGCACTAGGTCGAATGGTCAAAAAGGGTGCCCCGGTAAAATCGGGGTTTGTGTTCCCATACTGTCAAAGCCCATAACTGGTCAGCCTTATGGTCATGCCTTGACAAGACAAACCTCCGGCAAACCGTTCAGGAATGGCAAATGGCAAACACGGTGTCCTAGGCGCACCAATGCACATGCAATACAAAGAGACACATAAATGAAATCAAAACAGGATATCATGAGTTCGAGTCAAGCTCTCTAAAATCCCCAGCGGAGTCGCCAGAAACTGTAGCATGTCCACGAGGGACCCCACTACAGTTCAGACTCGATTTGTGTCACGGTTCTTAATTTGAACCAAAGAGTCCAAATCCGGAAAATCGTTTTGAGAAACAGATTTTTGAAAAGAAGTGCCAAACATGGACTGCTTTGCTAGATACAGAGTCGCCACCTAAATATTTTATTTTGGGGGAATTTAGGAAACCCTGACTCGGTGCCAAAGGCCACGTGTCCGTCATCACCAAAGTTGCCTCAGCTCGGGAACTTGGGTACGATCGGGGAAGGTCAGCTATGAGCACCCCCTCTCGCCCAGTCTGAAGACCGGCCTCTACTAACCGTGATATTATGTTTTGAAAACGTTTATGTGTTCTTATTCCGATTGTTAGCCTAGAATTACTATGTTATGTGCACGGCAAACAAGTATATACTAGATTGCCTAATTTGGAAAGAAACATTGCATATCCGTTTGTCTTTTAAAAAAAAAGTACTTTGGAATTTGCTACTCGCAAGTAGGCTAAAATACGGATTTCAACGAATTTTTCCAACTCAAACAATCCAACCTTCACCCGCAGGCATTCAAACAATTTATAACACATAAGCATCTAGCCACATGGTAAGCATGCTATCAGGTTAACATTCACACGCATGCGAGATGCTAAAGCATAAATACTTACATTGTACTCCGTGCCAAAACAATAAACTAGTTAGCAAACATGCGTGATCCTAGTTCATGTCAAGTTGACTAATGCAGCACATGCAAGATGCAATTAGAGTAGGCTCGGCTAACCTAAACATGGCATGTGAAATGCAACCAATTAATGCACGTATTCAATTTGGGATTGAAATACAAATGCAGTTAGAATGATGTACCGAGCCCGGTGCATGCAAAACAAATGTATGGATGCACGCATGCATAGCATAAGGTATGCTAATTTAAACATGCCCTAATCTACCATCATAAGCAGGTAAATAAAAGGGAAGAAAGAAGTGGGGGTTGGAAGATTTTCACACACTCACCCACACTTATTACAGAATTGCCCTCACTCGGAGGGTCCAAATAAATATTACAGTCCGAATAAATAATACTAAATTAATTATTACAAATTTCTAATCTAATTAACAAATTAAATGCAAAGAGAGGATGGCCGCAGCCCCCGCCTCGGGATGCGTGAATGATGCATGCTCGGATTTATCTTCCCCCGAAAACCCGAAAACCCATACCATGCCACTGCTGCCTCTGTTAATGCTGCCCTGCTCCTCTGAAAATTGCCAAAGTCTCAGGGTATCTTCAATGAGAACTGCATAACACCACCGGCTAAGTGAAATGACCACCGGCCATGGGAAATTTCCATCGGCTGCTTTCAAGTCCATCGGCCTCATATCCTTTGCCGGTCGGCATTCTTCAGTGCCGGTCGGCAAAAACTTCCTGCAGAAGTTGGTTTTTGATAGCAACAAGGACAGACAGTGCATGGCATAGAATTTCAAGCACATGTATGCCCGGGCACACTCCCTATCATGCAAGGGACTCAAGGGAGCATTACCCTCGACCTTTGGGCCATCAATTACGCATGATGGCCTAAGAGGCCAAGTTTTGCAACTTTGATATCAAATGAAATGCAAGCACAAAACACATCAAAGGGCCCCAACCCCTATCATGATTGATCAAGAGGCAAGGGATGCATGCTCAATGAAATGCAACCTAGGCATGGAGGCTAAGTATGCAACATGAACATGCAAATGAGCAATGTATACTAGGCACACAACCTAAACATGTAAGTAAACATGGCATGCAACAACATGCGATGATGGACTAAAACTAACATGGATAGCTCGCAAGCATGCCAAAATCGGTGGCGATTAGATGAAAATGAGACTCTCAAAAAGCGTGCACGCATGCACGCAAACCGAGGACCAAACCTAAGGCATAGTATGAAACTCTAACAAGGCATGGCGAGGCATGAAATATGGCATACAAGCATGTAATTTCAGCACTAAAATATGGTATAAAACAAGTCCAAATCACGGCAAAATAGCACCCGATGCATGAAATGAAACTGAAATGCAAAACTAGGCCCATGCATTGGCCTATAGCTATATAAAACATGCATTATTTGATTATGACATGTGAAGACAGATTCTAGGCAGCCCCAAAACAAGCATTTTTTCAGTTTTAAACAAGGCCAAACAGTAAACACACATAGGGAAAAACTAGCATGCAAAAATGGCCCTAAATGTGAGATAAAGAAGCAACTCACAGCTGCTGACCCCAAACAGATTAGGGCCCTTCAACAATGTTGAAGAGAGGCCCAAAATATGACCTTTTACAGTTGATGGCCAAGCCCAAAATGAGGGTGCAAAAAAGAGGGTCAAAAGGGGTGCAAAGGGTGCAAAACAGCCACACACGTGCATGGGGAGCAGAGTCTGTGCATTCCAACTAACACAGCTAGCATCCATTCAATCTGTAGAATACTCCGGAAGGTCATCGGCTAGCAAACTTGGTCGTTCAGCCATCTTTTCTGGCCGGTCGGCCATCCATTTGGTTGGTCGGCCATTTGTTTTGGCCGGTCGGCAGAAAAAAATCTGCTCTGCAGGTCCAACTTCAAACGGGCATAAATTTTTCATATGAACTCCTTTTCAGGTCATTCTTATGTCAAAATTGAAGCCCCGGAAGTAATATTTTCAATGGCGCCAGCCTTGAATCAAAATTCCAACTGTACAAAAAGTTATGCTTGTTTTAGTGAAGGCTACTCAGTTTCGGTCCAACCGGGATGATGCCCAACTTCAACCAATCATATCTCCGCCCTCCGGTCTCGGATTTAAGAGGTTCTTGAATGAAAAATGAATCCTCGGAAGTCTTCTTTCCAACGGTGGTGGCCTCATACCTTAACTCAAAGTGTATAGACAAATAAGCTTGATTTAGCGAGGACTGCTCGTCCATCTCTTAGCAATTCTTGCCTATCTTCTTCTCCAACTTGGCTTCTCCCCTCTTCTCCTCTTTTCTTCAACTTCAAACCCCTAAGCAAGGTGTTTTGAAAGATTTTTCAAAGATTTCATCTCTCTTTCATTCATTTCCACTTTGTCCTTGCTCGGTGTATCGAAAAGCACATTTTTTGACAAAATGTGAGCCTCAGAACATCGTAGAAACTTTATTTCAAAAATGTTTTGAAAGAGAGGGTTTTAAGGTCTAAAAACCATTCAAAATAGCTTTGGTCCAAAATGGGGTGTGAAGTTGGGATTTGACCCTCTCATTGCCGAAGAAATTGAACCTTTGCCCTGCACACCTTTCATCATCGAGCAAACCATCAGTAGCGCCCAAGTCTTAAGGGCGGTCAAAAATGGGTTGTCTACAACCGCATTTCCTGTGCATCTATCATATAATCTCATCATACTCTTTGTATCCATCACATCATCTCAGGACCTCTTCTCACGATTTCAGCGTGGTTAGAGTGTTCTTTTTTCCTCACACGATTTCAGTGTGTTTGGAATTCATCTCAGGATGCATGGAACGCGCCCCTGAGTGGTCGTCTCAGGACCTCTTCTCACAATTTGAGCGTGGTTAGAGTGTTTTCTTCCTTACACGATTTCAACATGTTTGGAATTTGTTCTTCCTCCTTTCACGATTCCAATGTGGTTGGAGTATGTCACCCTTATTCATTTACTACATTGTCCATTACATCCATTACATCATGCATCATTTCCATGTTAAGCTTAGTTTGGCATGTGCTCATACTTTTCCTTGTTGAAACATGGTTCTGTCATATGTAAGTACCCATGTTGCGCTGAGGCTAGTATTGAGGGTGTCAATACCTTTTCTGTGTTAAACGTGGTTTGTTTTGTGTCCAGGCCTTTTCTAGGTAAGACACAGTTCGACCTAAGCCTTATTCACTGCATCCATTGCATTCATTGCATCGTACTTTGTCTTGTTCCACTCAGCATTTAGGATTATTATCTTTCCCTAGTAGATCATTCCTCACTTATATCATACCACCCAATTACTTGTACTCTTTCTCTTTCTACGAAAAACATAGTTTTTCATTCCTCACTTATATCATACCATCCAATTACTTGTACTCTTTCTCTTTCTGCGAAAAACATAGTTTTGCATGTGCCCGCACCCCTTTCATGTTGAAACATGGTTCTGTTATGTGTAATCATCCATGTTGCGCTGAGGCCAGTATTGAACATGTAGGCACTTAGCCTATGTTAGGCGTCGTTGGGCTGTGCCCACTTCTTTTCTGTGTTAAACGCAGTTTGATTTGCGTCTCTATCCCTTTATGATATTTGTGTGGTAAGAACTGCTTGTGGTTTGATTATTGCGTTACATTGTATATCATTTGCATTATATTATGTATCGTTTGCATCTTGCCCCTGAACTACGTTGGTTTGATTACTTGCAATGGGATACGTAGGCAACCCTCGAGTTCAACCAACTACATCTGCATTTTGTTTGTTTGCCCAAGTCTTACAGCCTTGTCAAAATGGGCCGTCTTCGGGCTTTGACATTCACTCATGTCATTTCATAACTTCAAGCTCTGTCAAAGAGGAGCAATTGTAGACATCCCATTTTTGACCACCCTTAAACCTTGGGCGCCTCAGGTTGATCACTCAATGATGAAAAGTTACACTGTCCAATCATTCAATTTCTTTAGTAAGAAGAGATTCTAAATCCCAACCTTACACCCCATTTTTTGACCAAAACTATTTTGGACCGAAACTATTTTAGACCTTAAAACCCTCTCTTTCAAAATATTTTTGAAAATGTTTCTACGACGTTCCGAAACTCGCATTTCATTAAAAATTACATTTTCCGGTAAACCGAGCAAGGACAAAGTGGAAATAAATGAAAGAGATGTGATTTCTTTGAAAAATCTTTTAAATATATTATTGATAGGTTTGGATTTGAAGAAAATAAGAGTGGAGGGAAGAAAACTAGTTGAGGGAAGAGTTAGGCAAAAATCCGTTAGCACAAAACTGAGCATCCCTCACTAAATGAGACCTACCTTTTTGTACACTTAGACTTTAGTTGTGAGGCCATTACCATTGGAAAGAAGACTTCTGGGGCCTCATTTTGGATTCAAGAATCTCCTAAAGCTGAGTTCGGATGAGGGAGATATGGTCGTTTGAAGTTAGGTATCAATCCGATTAAGCTAGAAATGAGCAACCTTCACTAAAATAGACATATCTCTTTGCACACTTAGAATTTAGATGTGAGGCTATCCCATTGGAAATTAGACTTTTGGGGCTTCCATTTAGACTCAATAATGACCTAAAACTGAGTTCAAATGAAGGAGATATACCCATTTGAAGTTGGGCCTAGAAGTATATTTTTGGTGGCCGGCCGACCACCATTGATGGCCGACAATGCACACTTATGGGCGGTCGGCCACTAGTGAAAAACTTAGATATTTTTGGTCACCCATCACCCAAAAGCTCCAGCTGTTCCAAGCTTGATATTTTTGACCTAAGAGGCTATTTTTTTTTTATATATGGGACCTTCCTTAATGGTTTAAGCTTGACAAAAAATGCCAAAAGTTCTAAAACTTGAAATTCTCTCTCTATCACTATCTTGCAACCTATACACCCTCTCTCTACACTTCCTAAACCAATATTGGAGCTCTTATTGTTGAGATTATTGAGTCCAAATTTTAGCCCGTGAGAGTGAGAACTTGTTGGTTTGTGAATAAAAGAGTAACATTGCTTCAAAAGGTATAATTTTGAGCATCTTTGCACTACTTCTTATCTCTCTTGTCTTACTATTTTTAGATCATTTTTGGACTATTTTTATGGGATGAAGCTTGTGGTTTAAAGCTATCAAAGGTGAAGTGGGTAATCACCCTTCCATGAACCTTGTTCTCTAAGCTGCCCTTGTGTTTCCCATTCTTTTCTCAACTTTTTTTGAGCTTTTTACCACTAATTTT
Source organism: Camellia sinensis (assembly GCF_004153795.1). NCBI lineage: Eukaryota > Viridiplantae > Streptophyta > Magnoliopsida > Ericales > Theaceae > Camellia > Camellia sinensis. The sequence continues at coordinate 1,668,968 of NW_021027235.1, read as the reverse complement.
CAAAGGTTTTTAGAGGCTAAAAAAGTTGTTTTGAAGTCCCAAAAATGGAAGGGTTATCCACCCCTCCTTTGGCTTTTACTAGCTTAAATTGCTCCATGTTTTAGCTTATTGTTTTAGCTACTTTTGTATTCATTCTAGCACATTTTTGTACTATTTTTGGGTTGTATAAACTCTGTATTTTTGGGCTGAAACTTGTGGTTTAAGGCCAATAAAGGTTGAGGGGTGGTTCACCCTTCTTTACACCTTGCTCTCAAGGCCTTTTCCCTTGTGTTTCCCACCTTTACACTATCTTTTTTGAGCTTTTAAACACTAATTTTCAGACTCATTTTAGTGGCCAAAATCATATTTTGAAGTCCAAATTTGGAGGGGTAGGCCTCCCCTCCTTGTGTCTTGCTTACTAGCCTAGTTTGTGCCATATTTAGCATGTTAATCTAGACTTTTTTAGCTCAATTCTAGCATGTCTTAGGACTTATTTTAGACTATTTTAGCACTGTTTTGAGCTGCTTGCATCATTCATGCTTTGTTTTGCATAGTTGTAGTGTAATAGTCCTTATAAGATTGGTGTTCTAGGCCTTAGACGCCATTTTGTTTGAGTTGATTGCATTTATTTATGATTTTCTCACCTGTTTTCAGCATTAATAATATCTGCAACCTCCCTCTTTTCTCAGCTTTTGTTTTGCTTTGAGAGTTGTTTCAAGCCTCTTGTTCTTTTAAGCATGAGATTGAGGTTGTCATGCTTAATGGTTTAATCCCTTTTAGGGGTTCATTGTCAACGGCATGACATCTCTTTCATGTCTTAAGTTAACTCTTGGTTTGGTACTTCACTCCAGTAGAGGACTTAAATTCATTATTGGACTTAATGAATTAAAGGATGGTTGGTAAATTAAAATGGAGTAACTAAAATGGGACTAACATGGTGGAAGAATAAAATTAAGTGTTGTGTTCAATCGGACGTTAATTGAGCACATGAAAGCTTGAGGCATTTCATACTCACTGGTGATGAAATGACTCAAGGTTCCAAAGTCATCACTTCCCTTGATCTTTCATGAAAGGGAGGTGATTTGTGTCTTGTTTTGTTGCATTTATCAAAATTGCACACTTGGTCTATGAGCCATCATGCAATGAAATTGCTTGAGTTGATAAATTGTGGACCAAGGTTTGTCTCCCTTTGATTTGTGCGTGAAAAGGGGGATAAATGGTGCAGACAAACCTTTGAAAATGCCCTGCATATGCCCTGTTTGCTCTCTGTTGCAGCAGAACAGTCCAGTCATTAGTGGTCGACTGGCCACCATTAGTGGCCGACCGGCCCCCCGTCAGCCACCAGTGCAAATTCTAGCAGTGTCCTTCTGAGATAGAACATAGCTAGTCTGGAAGTGGAAATCAGTGCAAGTGCCTTGTGTTTCCCACCTTTACACTATCTTTTTTGAGCTTTTAAACACTAATTTTCAGACTCATTTTAGTGGCCAAAATCATATTTTGAAGTCCAAATTTGGAGGGGTAGGCCTCCCCTCCTTGTGTCTTGCTTACTAGCCTAGTTTGTGCCATATTTAGCATGTTAATCTAGACTTTTTTAGCTCAATTCCTAAGAGCATGTCTTAGGACTTATTTTAGACTATTTTAGCACTGTTTTGGGCTGCTTGCATCATTCATGCTTTGTTTTGCATAGTTGTAGTGTAATAGTCCTTATAAGATTGGTGTTCTAGGCCTTAGACGCCATTTTGTTTGAGTTGATTGCATTTATTTATGATTTTCTCACCTATTTTCAGCATTAATAATATCTGCAACCTCCCTCTTTTCTCAGCTTTTGTTTTGCTTTGAGAGTTGTTTCAAGCCTCTTGTTCTTTTAAGCATGAGATTGAGGTTGTCATGCTTAATGGTTTAATTCCTTTTAGGGGTTCATTGTCAACGGCATGACATCTCTTTCATGTCTTAAGTTAACTCTTGGTTTGGTACTTGACTCCAGTAGAGGACTTAAATTCATTATTGGTAATGAATTAAAGGATGGTTGGTAAATTAAAATGGAGTAACTAAAATGGGACTAACATGGTGGAAGAATAAAATTAAGTGTTGTGTTCAATCGGACGTTAATTGAGCACATGAAAGCTTGAGGCATTTCATACTCACTGGTGATGAAATGACTCAAGGTTCCAAAGTCATCACTTCCCTTGATCTTTCATGAAAGGGAGGTGATTTGTGTCCTGTTTTGTTGCATTTATCAAAATTGCACACTTGGTCTATGAGCCATCATGCAATGAAATTGCTTGAGTTGATGGTTTGTGGACCAAGCTTTGTCTCCCTTTGATTTGTGCATGAAAAAGGGAATGAATGGTGCAGACAAACCCTTGAAAATGCCCTGTATATGCTCGGTTTGCTCTCTGTTCCAACAGAACAGTCCAGTCAGCAGTTGCTGACCAGCCATCATCAGTAGTCAATCGGCCCTCTGTTGGCCACCAGTGCAAATTCCAGCAGTGTCCTTCTAAGACAAAACAGAGCTGGTCTGGAAGTGGAAATCAGCGCAAGTGCTTCTGAGCAACGAGACGTTCAACAGCAAAATAGTGGCTTTTCAGTGGAAACCAAGCACGTGCATGAGCATGCATAGCATACCCGAGTTAATTAGTTGTAACTAGTTAATTTTGAAGAGTGTTGTAATTAGTTAGCTAGAATAGTTAATTAATTCGGCTTGTAATAATTAGTTAGCTAGCATAGTTAATTAATTAGTTCAATTTATTTGTTGTAATAATTAGTTAAGTAGTTTAGCTAATTTAATTTGTGTTGTAATAGTTAATTAGTTAGCTTAGCTTTAATTAGTTGGCTAGTTAGTTTATTCGGACTCTCCTTCGTGAGAGCGAAATGTTGTAATAATGTGTATGTCTTCCAACCCCACATCTTTCTCCCTTTTATTTAATTGCTTATGATGGTTAGTTTAGGAATATCATGTTTTGTTTAGCATGCTTCATGTTTGCATCCATTTGTATTGCATGTACCGAGGCTCGGTTCATCATTCTAACTTGCATTGTCCTTTAAATACTTTTTTGAATACGTGCTTAGACCTCATGCTATTTAATTGATTCGTATGCCATATTAGTAGATGAGCCTATTAATTGCATATCGCA
>NW_021027235.1:1650366-1661511 GCF_004153795.1 Camellia sinensis | reverse complement strand
TGAGGAATTGAGTTTGAAAATTGTTATCAAGGCTACCAATATACTACTTGATATGGATCTTAATCCTAAGATCTCTGACTTTGGTTTGGCCAAGCTTGATGAAGATGAGAACACCCACATTAGCACCAGAATTACTAGAACTATGTAAGCTACCAATTTTCTTCTCGTAATGATGACCTATGCTCTTCGATTCTTTCAGAAGTTTGTATATCAGAAAATCTCGCCTTAGAACATGATATAATTCCATTACCTTTTCTTTCATCTCCAAATCATGACTAAACATAAGTAGTGCTGATTAATTACAAGTTCAAATTGTTAAAGTAACCAACAGTTATCCCTATCTAACACATTTTTGTTGACTTTTTATGATTCTAATTTGTTAAAACACTGAGAATTCCTAATTTATGTTTGTGAACTCATTTGACCAAGAAAGTTCCCCAATAGGGAAACCAGTAGTCTTTGTGGATAGATGTCTCTTATTAGGCATATGCATTTCCAATGTAGCCTTATGGAATAATTGGTAGTTGTATAGATCCACATTTACTGAATTGGATTATCTGCATTTGCAATGCAAGCTTACTTGTGGAATAGTTGGTCGTTGTACACATCCACATTTACTGAATTGACTTACGTGTACTTGTAATATGATAATATTGTTAACCTGATGTTTCATCCGTATCTTAGTTTCCTAAATGAATTAAAAAAGAGAAGAAAAAAGGTATATGCATCTTTGTAAATTGTAGTAACTTGCAAAGTTACTTTGGATAAATGATTAACCAACTCATGGACCATGGTGGAGTTGGAGTAAGAGAGATATGTTCCACAGTTAGACCATATTGTGTATAAATACCACAAGTTTGCAATGGAAACCAAATTTGAGCACAAAATTGGAAATTACAGTCAAGCCTACCACAATGGAATCGTATTTTACAGTAATTATATTGTTACAGTATAGCTTTTATATATGTCTAAACTTTTCAATGTTTAGATGTGTTATATTGTTACAAAATCTATTTGAAATTTCACTAAGGTAATAAAAAAAATGAAGTTCTAATTAGTGACCACACTTTTATGGCCGTAAACTTTGAACAAATGCTTGAAAAATTGCCAAATTTACACATGTATGCTGGCATTTATCATGTAAAACTACTGTTGTTGTTGTACATGTACGTAAAAGCTTACATTGGTAAGATTGACAAAATAATGTTTGTTGTGCAGAGGGTACATGGCACCAGAATATGCATTATGGGGTCACTTATCCCATAAAGCAGATGTTTATAGTTTTGGGATTGTCGCGTTGGAAATTATTGCTGGAAAGAACAACATGAAATATCGTGCTATTGAAAATTATGTTTGTCTACTTGATTGGGTAAGATTACCTAGTTCTTGAAGTCTCTTGATTGACAATAGAAAAAAGATACTTGCATATAAACAAATTACAAAACACTTACAAGGGGTGGGGCCCACATACTATGGGACCCACACTATTGTGAGTGTTTTATGATTTGTTTTTGTGCATGTAGAACTACTGTATTGACGACACAGTTTAAAACCATTTTTCCTTGCTGTAGGATTGACCAATCCATTTAAGCTTAATTGGCTTGCTTTAACTCAAGTTAATGCAAAGGCAATTGAACTACCTGAATTGGTTGCGTAAAGTATGATTTTAACTGATTGACAGTTATTGTTTCCAATGCTTTAAATTTTCAATTGGATTGGATAATCTCTCTTAATTTAAATGATAATGAATTACCAGTGTTCATAATTACAGATATTCTAATAATCCTTGATATTTATTTTTGAGTATGAAAAGGATTTCTACTGCAAAACAAGAGTGTAAACCCAAAATAGATCATCCTTCATTGAAATTTTTATCCAAAATACAGCATTGCTTTTATGAGTCAAACTCACTTTTAATTTTGTAAGTCCACGTTGATTGACCTATAATTAGTTATACTCGAGTCTTGGTTGTGTACTGCTACTTTATATCTAGGGTTCTTTACTAACTTATTACTTATCATGAGAATACATTTGTTGTTCTTATTTCAGGCACTTGCTTTACAAAAAAAAGGAAATTTAGTAGAGTTGATGGATCCAAAGTTGGGTTCCAATTTCAACGAGGAGGAAGCAATAAAAATTCTTAAAGTAGCTTTATCTTGCACTAATCCATCTTCGGTGGTTAGGCCGACCATGTCTGCAGTAGTAAGAATGCTTGAAGGTGATATATGCGTCGAAGAACTGATGATGGATCAAAGTGAATATGGTGATGACTTTAGGTTCAAATCCCTTAGAGACAAATACTATGAGCTGCAACGCCAGAACTCAAGTGAAGGCCAAACCCTCATTGATTTATCAGAAACAGCACGAAATGGCTCGTCCTCTACAACTTCTCATGATCTCTACCCGATTAGTCTTGATTCTCATTAATGAAATCCAACTTGGAACGTGTCATGGTGGCTTCATTACTCTGCAAGCATTACATGCATTGTTTTTTTAATTTTGGTTGAAGAATTTCATTCTCTTGTTTTTTTATGTTTCAAATGTTTAATGTTTGATGTTTTGGTGATTGTTAGTCTTTCGGTAATTTTGTCATATGTTTTCAGGTCATGTGATTTGTTTTTAGATTGTAGAATTTTGTTTTGGTTGTGTGGTTGTATTGTTGTTGAAGTTCTACAAGTGAAGAAAAGTTGAAACATAGAAAATGTTGGGTATACTTCCTTAGTGGAGTATGAGACTCAATTGGTTTATTAAAATATTTGGTTTGATTTGGTGTTGGTTATAATATATTTTTAATATATTATATCTGACTTTTGGAGGCCTAATGGGTATTTAATATTTAGTTTGGTAGTAGCTAGGGCTTTGATAAAAGGCCTAAGAATTAACAATATTTATTGGGAAATTGTTTAGTTTTCCATGAGAAAGAAAAAAGTGCGGCGGCTATTTGATCATTCATCCTTGGTAACTGTGCTACAAATTGATTTACTTGTGAAAAATCATCTATTTTCCCTAATAGAAAATAGGGTAGTCACCCCAAAGAGCTCTGGAAATGTACCCCTCTCACAAATTCGCCCCCCAAGCTCAGCCTAGTGACCCCTCACTCTCAGCCTTTCCCTAGTGACATGGATAAATAGTGGTGTAATTTCTAACTACAATGAAGTTGAGAATTCACTTGCTTTGTGACTCGCCCTGGAGACTTGGGCTCAATATCCACTGTTTTAGTCTAAATTAGAGGAACTTGTGCAAGAGATGTTCAAGCTGGCTGAAGAGCTTTCTCTACGGACATCTTTGTCATCTTTGCTCATATATATATGCAAGGAAAATTGAAGACCTTGGTAGAGATATGAATCCAATACAATGGTCATTCTTTAACCTCTTTATAAAATAATTATTTCCTTACAATAATAAACAATGACTCCACTTGTAATGTATTTCTTATAATTTATATATATATATTTGGTGAAAAAGACACGTGAGTAGACATTATGAATGAATGATCATTGGAGCCAAACAGAACATGTTGTATATTGTTTCCTCTCTCAAGAAGAGGTCAGATTGGAGATCGTGGCCATCGTTGTGGAGATCTGGATGGAACTAAAGGTTTTGAGTTAATAAGTTGTAGGTTCTACCTTGGTAAGTGGTTGTGAGTCACATTACTTGTACAATGTAATTTCTTCGTGATTAGTGGATTGTTTGGCTTGTGCCATGATTTTCTCCCCAAATAAGGATTTAAACTTAAATCCTTGCATCTGTTGTGGTGTTTAATATTTTTACGTTACATCTTGACATGCATATTCAGAATATATATATATATATATATTTGGCTGCATAATTTGTTTATGTTGTCGCGTATGTTTTGATATTTGCCAATAATCTTCTTTTTGTCAATGGATTTTTTTTTTCAATTGAATGGTGCCAATGCCATAGCTAGAGTTTCTCAGTTGATGTATTTCTATGAAGCAAAGTGGTATTGTAGAGATTAGCATATCCACCACCTTCATATAGTACCTCTGCCTCCATCGCCATATCGACCAAACCCATTACAACCAAAACCAACATCACTTCTCGTTGCCATTCTCTCTTTGAATCTAGCTGGCCTACCCAAAAAGGTGCCCTATCGCTACCTTGTCATGTGTAATGCTCCAACTTTTATTACTCGGATATAGTTATCACTTTCCTTATTAAGGTTCTTTTATGACATAATATAAAGCGAAGACAATATAAAACAATTAATGATTTATATTTTCACTCATAAATGACGTAATAAAATGTTTAATACCATTAATTTCAATACATGCCCTTAAGCTTACATAAAGGGTTACAGAATAAAATAATTATAATAAATACTAATACATTCTTGTTACATTATAAGTGCAACAATAAATCAAAACAAAATAATTCCTTGATCTTGGACGACGCATTCGACTATGTACCTAAAAAATTGTTTAACAACAGAGATGAACACAAAGGTCCAGTAGGGATCTGCAATGATTCTAATCAATAATAACCTGTAGATATATGCGATCATGAATGCTCACAATATATGTACATAGATAATGGTGTCTTTTTATATCCAAAGTATTTACATACATACATATATTTTTTCAAAAGAAGTCCCTTTTAACATTTTAAGAAAATCCTTTCGATTAAGCAATTATTTTTTTAAAAGTTCTCTAGACCTTTATTTCAATTTGAAAGCCTTAGCCACAAGAACAAACCCACCATCTCACAAATAATAAAAGACCTCAAACAATTACCAAGCCTAACATTCATCACTTAGGATAATAAATTATAAATCTAATTCTTTATAGAACTATCTCAACTACACACTTTGATCCTCTATCACAATCCCGTATATACACAAAATTCCATGCAATTACACATGCAAAACTACGAATGCTATCACATTTCACAACCCGGCTTTGTCAAGCCATTCGAACACAGTTTACCGGGCACTAACTGGAAGGAAGCTAGAACCTATTTGAAAGTGCCAAGTTTTGCTGGTGGCTAACTGGAAGGAAAGTGGAACCTCCATATAACCTAATAGTGCACACGCTTTACCGAGTGAAAATCGGAAGGAAAGTGGAACCTATGTCAATGTGCCACGCTTTATTAGTCACAAGCCAAAAGGAAACAGACCCTTTGTATCATTCAATATCACATAATTTTTACTGGGCACAAACCGGAAGGAAAATGGAACCTCCATATAGCACTTTCATTATTCATCATGTTCCCACTTCATTCAAACTAACAAGTAATCAACAACACATCATAATATGCTCAAGTCATTCCACAACAAACAACACCGCTCTGGAAGTGTTAATTAAGATAACCATCACATCAACCAATATAACTCTTTTGGTTAAGTTTCAAAATTATTTGAGTTCCCACGTAACTTACATTTACATCCACTCTTCATTTTACCTATCTCTTCTATTTCACTTTTTAATTCACAATCATCAATATAGTTCATAATTTCGTAGAACATCATCAAATCATTTAAAATTAGTGTTTTTAGTTTTAATCACCATGAACATCTCCCTTCATATGTTTCATTAATTTCAATCACTAACCATTTTAGTATAAACACATTTCATAAAAATCTTTCCTATTTACAAGATTTGAAGTTGTAATAACCCGACCCTCTTATATGCTTTCAGCCTTTCATTATTTGTGTAATTATATGTTTAATGTGAAATTCCATGTGAAATTGTGTTTAATTATGTGAATTATATATTTATGGAATCATATTTGTTAGTTGTGTGAAAAATTTGTTACAATTGCGACGTTTGAGTTAGTAATTGGAAGCCCTAGAGGCGCGATAGCCCGAAACAGACTTTATAATTGTAATGAGCATGATTTTTTAGATCATAATATAATTTTTTGTAAAAATTTGATTCGTAATAATTAAATTGATTAATTGGAGGTTAATCTTTAAATAGTCCATTAGACTCTTGACCTAGGGGCTTCTCATCACAAAAGAAAATATCTCCTGTGAATGAGGGAGTGCCAGAGAGGGAGAGAAGTGAGAGGAGGCTTCAACAAGAGTGAAGATTGAAGAAAATGAGAAGAATTTTAGAGATTAGAGTTCAAGGTAGGTATAATTTACCTAGCATATCCTCACCTCTCTCTCTAATTGATTTGAGTAGGAAATCTTTACATTCATGTAAGCTAGGGTTTACAATAAGAATCTTACTTATGGTAGTTGGTTGATTTGAAGGATGATTCTTGTGTTTTGGGATGTTTTGAGATATGTTGTGAAGAATTACCTCTTATTCTTTAGTTTTACATGTTTTGAACTCACACATGCATTTAGATGTTTATATATATATTTGATAAACCAAGTATAGATGGAAACATAAAAGATTTGGGTTGTGTATATGAATTTGAAAAGGGTTGTGATCTAATTATGCTTGTGATTCATGTTTACTGTGATGATATATCATGATATTGGGAAGAATTTCCCTATTTTGCACTTTGTAATGTGTTTGGTTAGTTGGATTTTTGTCTAAGTTCGGACTGCTCAAAACAGGGTATACGACCGCATGTGCGGGAAGCACAACCACATGTGCGGGGCTCACAGCTGCACGTATGGAAAACAGGGGAGGAAAATTTGAGATTCTGAAATAAAGGCACGTGTGGCTCCGCACGTGGGGCCTACCTTCCTGCACGTGCGGTAGAGGACTTCCGCACGTGCAGCCCAAGGGAAAAAATTCTGTATGCTTCTTTTTCTTTGTTAGACCCTCTGGGACTGCTAATATGTACATATGATCCTTCTAAAATGCTTGTAATTAAATGAGAGTTGAACGAATTAGATATTGAGTAAAAGAAAAAGACTAAAGGAAAGTGACTGACTTATGAGTTGTATGCTATGTGTAGGTCATGTACAGGAAGGGACTGTTGCTCCTCCATATCACTGTGAGTAATAGCAGTGTAAAGTCGTGTTCCATTTATTTCCGATAATTATCGATGGGATATCGTTACTTGTGAATGGGTTGTATTCGCGATATTGTGGATGATTGGAACACTTGAATTGAAATGTTTAAACAATGGTATTAATAGGGACCAGAGGTCGTTCGAACAATGGTATTAATATGGACCCAAGGTCGTTCTATTTTGCTATTACTGGGTCCGAGGCCGTTCTAACGTGAGCTATTTATTATTGGTGGCCCTAAGGCCAAGGGAGATGGGGACATGTCGATGTTCCATCGACCCTATAATGATATGAATTGTTTATGACTCATGGCCTAAGGACGAGGGAGGTAGAGACATGTCGATGTTCTATCTACCCTCCAATGTTCCGAACAACTGTTGATATGTTGGGCCGAAGGCCATTCTGGATGATGAATGCAGGACCAAGATAAGCACGTGATTTATAAGTTTATGTTCATTATGTCTTATGCTTATTTATATGAACTTCCTTACATTGTTATAATTCACTGAGTTTCGCTCACTCTATATTGTATATACTTATGTAGGTAATTAGCCTGAGGGCCAGTCCTAGTCTAGCTCCAACAGCTCTTTTGTCGACCCCGCTGTGTCAAGACAATTAAAGTGAAGCCCTTTTTCCTTTTGTAGAGTTCCTTTTATATTACACAATTGTTGGTCATTAATACTGTTGTCAAACGTTGAATAACATGTATAACTTTTAACTCTTAGATGTTTTTGGTTACGCCCCCCACTTATTGGGTTGGGCTTGTATATATATACACAGAGATGTGACTTATGTATGTGCCACATTATGTGATGGAAATGTTTTGTGATCCTGGCATTTAAACACTGCTCAATGGACGTCATATTTGATTATTAATTGCTTTCGTTTAGGCTCCGGCATTGTATAAGACGTTTATGCATTATTTGATTATTTGGTTTTGAGGCCTATTTTTAGGTCATTCATGCCCAAACTTTTAGGGGCGAGTTTGGGTCGTCACAGGTGATATCAGAGCCTGAGTTGCTATCTCACACATGAGTCTGTTTAGCTTTAGGGAGTCTAGAACGACTTAGGATATATGCCTGTTGTGTCTGGTGCATACAAGATGATATGTATAGCAACGAGATTTGTATATGTAAGAATTAACGACATGTATTTTGAAATGATTAGCATCCATGTTTATTTGTGTATTTTTGTGAGTATTATAATTTCTTGCTATGTAGATCATGGTGAGGACGAGGATGGATTATCTGGAGGATTCTACCTCTACATGGTTGGATAGAAAAAAATGATTATGGAAATGGCATAAACTTTAATGCAGCAACAATAACAGCAACAACAACCACTGCCGCCACCAGTGCCTATATCACCACCAGTGGTGCAAGATCATTAGGCTGAAGATCGGACAATTACACTTACGAAGGAATTTAAGAAGATGAAGCCACCTCTGTTTAAGGAGGGCATTGATCCGATGAAAGCAGAGGCATGTGTAGCCGCGCCCGCGTGGGGCCCCGCGCTACAGCTCGGACTCGATTTGTGTCACGGTTCTTAATCTGAACCAAAGAGTCCATATCCGGCAAATCGTTTTGAGAAAACAGATTTTTTTAGAAAAAGAAGTTCCAAACATGGACCACTTTTCCAGATACAGAGTCGCCACCTAAATATTTTATTTTGGGGGAATTTAGGAAACCCTGACTCGGTGCTAAAGGCCACGTGTCCGTCATCACCAAAGTTGCCTCGGCTCGGGAACTTGGGTACGATTGGGGAAGGTCAGCTATGAGCACCCCCTCTCGCCCGATCCGAAGATCGGCCTCTACTAACTGTGATATCCGTTTTTGAAAACGTTATGTGTTCTTAAACCAATTATTAGCCTAGCATTACTATGTTATGCGCACGGCAAACAAGTATAGACTAGATTGCCTAATTTGGGAATAAGCATTGCATATCCGTTTGTTTTGGGAAATGTTTTGGAATTTGTTACTCGCAAGTAGGCTAAAATACGGATTTCAACGAGTTTTTCCAACTCAGACAATCCAACCTTCACCCACAGGCATTCAAACAGTTTATCACATAAGCATCTAGCCACATGGTAAGCATGCCGTCATAATAGCATTCACACGCATGCGGTATGCTAAAGCATAAAATACTTACATCGTACTCCGTGCCAAAACAATAAACTAGTTAGCCAACATGCATGGTCCTAGGTCATGTCAAATTTGACTAATGCAACACATACAGGATGCAATTTAGAGTAGGCTCGGCTAACCTAAACATGGCATGTGAAATGCAATCAGTTGATACACGTATTCAATTTGGAATTGAAGTACAAATGCAGTTAGCATGATGTACCGAGCCTGGTGCATGTAAGACAAATGTATGGATGCACGCATGCGTAGCATGAGGTATGCTAATTTAAACATGCCCTAATCTACCTTCATAAGCAGGTAAATGAAAGGGAAGAAAGAAGTTGGGATTGGAAAACATACACACACACACACCCACACTTATTACAGATTCACCCTCGCTCGGAGGGACCAAATAAATATTACAGATAATTAACCTACAAACTAATTAATTATTACAAATCACCTAATTAATTAACAAATTAACTAAGCATAAGAAAAGCAATAACAGGGGCCTCGGGAGGAGGGTTTGATGCGCGCGTGCTCGATCTTGCTCGGAAGTGCACTGCCATGCGCAAGCTGCCTCTGTTTTCCCTACTATACTCCTCTTAAGGCTGCCAAAGTCTCAGGATTGCTTCCCTAGACATTGGGAGACACCACCAGCTGAGTAGAATGGCCACCGGCAGTGGTATGTGAGCACCGGCTGTTGGTGAAGCTATCGGCCCAGGAGGGATTGCCGGTCGGCACTTAACATGGCCGGTCGGCAGAAAGTGCCTGCAGAACCTGCAATTGACAGCAGCAAAGGGCAAGGCAGAGCATGGCAATGCAATTCAAGCAATGTATGCACCAATCCTATCCCTTATCATGTGTATGACTCAAAGGGGTATGGTTCTTGGTTCTCGGACCATCATTCGCGCATTTCCATGCGTGATAACCCAAAGAATCAAACGTGCATTTTGATATGGAATGCAATGCACATAAACAAACCAATGGGACTCAACCTCTATCACATGCATTTCAAGGGGCCAAGCACGCATGTGAATGGAATGCAATCCTAAGCATGTGAACTAAAGATGTGACATAGGAATACAAGGATGCTACCAACACGCATGCAATGTGTAGTGCCAATGTGCACACATGTGAGGCATACAACAAGTTAGACAACTTGGCAAGGAATACATGCTAAATGTAATACCACCATAGAATGTAACAACATACCAAAGGGGCCAAATGTATTACAACATGCAAGGTAAACACGCTACAACATGTAAGAGTGGTCTTAGACTAAGTTAGACAGCCCTAACTAGGCCCAAAAACAGTGGCCAAAAACTTAAGAAATGGGACCAAACACACTTTCACACATGCACATGTTAATGGGCCTATACTTAAGCAAACAAAGGCAACTTTCAAGCACATTTAAAAGAGGCTAAGCATGGACTAATGACATGCAATGTAAGCTCTGGAATCATGTTAAGATGGTGCCAAACCAAGCAAACAAGATAGGCTAAGCATGCAACATGGTCCAAAACTTAAGGCTAACAAACCAAAAATGCAAAGGAGCTATGCAATACATAGCAAGTATGACTCAAGCAATTTAAAACAGAGCTAAAGCATACAAAAACATGCACTAAAGCTTCACAAAGCTAGGCCTAAAATATGCTAGAACAAGGGCTTACAACCTAGGGCATATTAAGGCCTACACATGGTATTACAAGCTAGGTATGATAAGCATGCATGGTGTATCAAAACCAATTAAAACCAGAAGCATATTATGACATAATAGGCACAAAAAATAGCTAAGGCATGGTCAACAAGAAGCTTAGCTAGGTGCTCCCTCAAGAGGCCAAAAATGGTCCATTTCAAGGACAACAAGGAGAGGGGGTGGCCCTCTCCTCCCTAGGACCTCAAGGCACCATCCTCACCTCTGAAATCCCTCAAGATTTCAGTGGTAAGGAGGCCCAAACACCAAGGTCCCGGAGCTCACTCAAAATAGCACAAAATGGGGCCTCTCAAGGCCTAAGACGGGTCAAACACCTCCAAACCACAAAACACTCTAAACAAACTATTTAGAGGGCCCAAAAATAGAACTTTTTT
>NW_021027235.1:1607338-1648620 GCF_004153795.1 Camellia sinensis | reverse complement strand
GGGGAAGTCCGTCTACCATAGAACGGTCAACTGAACTATGAGTAATGTAGACGGACACAAGAACAAGTATTGGGGGTATTGACATAAGTGGGGAAACAACCCGCTGGGGAAAGGATAATGATCCTAATGCCGGATGCAACAATTACACTACAATGTAATATATAATGAAAATGCTGGGAAAATGGCAATGGATATGGCACGCGGGCCAAACCAATTCTTGCCTAGGCAAAGCATGTACACATACAAGCCGTGTCTAACATAGAACGGTCCACTGAACTATGCTTCGACACGAGAAGTATGGGCACACACCGGACCAAGCTCAATCATGGAAAGGCGCGAGCCTTAGGCGGAAGGTGATGCAATGAATGCATGCCAACTTACAATGCAATATCCACAAATATACAATATAATGGACAATGCAACTATTTATGATGATGCATGACAATGCGACCATATTTTTTGTTTTGTTTTTGTTTTTGAAATGCAAATGATGCATGAAATGCATGTTGCATGGAATGCGCGGCAACACGCGGCTTTTAAGGTACATGACAATGCAAACGAACTGTTCACATCAATGTACTAAAGGTCTTGCACCCTTCGAGGATTTAAGGTCTCCTAGACCGTTGCAATACAATACATGTGCGGCTCGTCTAGTTGCACTAGCCTTAAATGAACCGTACATACAATATCGTGCCTGCAAAGAAAACAAACCTAACAGGTACAATGTGATTAACAACGTGTACAATAATGTACTTGAAAATGCGTGACAACACAAAGCAAGTGGGAAACATGACAAAGCTGTGAAGACACAGATATGTAAGTGGAGCATACGGTCTACGCAGGCAACAAAATTGATTATGAGCATGCGGTCCACGCAAGCAATGAAATTGGACATAAAAATGCGGTCTACGCAAGCGGAACATGCGGTATACGCAGGTAGTGTAATTGAATGCAAACATGCGGTCTACGCAAGTGGAACATGCGGTCTACGCAAGTAAAGAAATTTGAACAAACATGCGGTCTACGCAAACAAAACATGCGGTCCATGCAAGTAATGAAATTGAATGCAAACATGCGGTCTACGCAAGCAAAACATGCGGTCTACGCAAGTAATGAAATTGAACAAACATGCGGTCTACGCAAGCAATGCATGCGGTCTATGCAGGTAATGAAATTTAACAAACATGCGGTCTACGCAAGCAAAACATGCGGTCTACGCAAGTAATGAATTTGAACAAATATGCAAAATGCAGTGAGATGCGCAAAACCGCGCGATGCGTTTTAGACAACGCGAGCGCATAAGACAATGCGAATGATATGCGATGCGCATGGGGCAACTTTTTGAGTTTTGTAAAAGCCGAAAGGATACGAAATGGATACACCTTGCACGAATTCGAGTGCCACGCACAGAAGACGCGATCCGAGGTCAAAATGAAAGCCAATTGAGCGTTGGAAATGCACTGTTTTTCACGGTTTTGATCATTGAAGGCCCTGAACCACACATATAACCCAAACAAGGATGTAGAAGGCTAAAAAACCATTGTAGGAGACCACCAGATGCCCACCGGCCATCATAATGCATCACCGGCCATCCATCGGCCTTCATAAAATTCTATCGGCACAAAATACTGCCGACGGGCAAAGAGTGTGGCCGACCGGCAAACTATTCTTGTTCGGGGCAGTTTCGACATTTTGGCCGTGGGTCTTTAAATATAGGGCCTCCAGCCCTATATTTTTCACACCCTCTTGCTCGAAAATTCTCTCTCTCTCTCTAGAGTGTTTTCGTCCTTCGATCTCCTCGTTTTCTTGCGTTCTAGCCTCGATTTCGTTGTTTGATTCGCGAATACCTTCGCGTTTCGAACGTTTCGAACCGAACGAAACTTCGTTTCGGTGTTTGTTTCTTGATTTTTGACACTCGGGGCTTGTTTCCCTCGAGTTCCTCTCGATATCTGTGCCTTTTCCGCACTCCGGCTTTTCCGGCCTTTTTCGGCTTTCTCGGGGTTGACTTTCTGTTGACTTTTCATCTTCTCGCCCGGTTTTTCGTCTTCCGGCCATTTTCACACCCGCTTCGAGATGGCGGACGATCTTCCACGGGACGGGACCCCTCCAAAGCTCGAGATGGATCTCGAGGCCGACCCCTTGCCACTTCATATCCGGCTGTTCGATCTGGAGACCTACAGGCCTGCGGTTCATGTGATGCTCCTCGATGGACTATGCCAGTTCTGGAGCTTCGAGAGGGGTGTGGCACGCGAGCTCCTCCTGCGTGAGCCTACTTCCCATCTGTCCTTCGGCGCTTCCGAGGTAACATTCTTTCTTCTGTTTTATTATTTTCCGCAATGTAGAACATAACTGTCATTAGTTGATTCTGTTCTCTAACTGTTTGGTTCGGATGCATCGATATACTGTACACTGTAGTTGATTGCACACAAACTTACAACCGTTATCTGTTTGAAACTTGCACGTGCACACACACTGCACTGACCCTGAATCACCCAAACACACGGCGCATACTGTATTTTACTGCATACACACACTAGTACCCGGTGTCTGCTTGAGTCTGAAAACATGCACACATGCTGTATTTGCCCTGAACCACTCAAACACGCTGACACATCACACGTTGTAGTTCACTGTAAACACACCGGCACCCAGTGTCTGTTTGAATTTGAAAACATGCACGCATGTTGTATACTTGTATGCTTCTTAAACTGCATTTTGAATATTGCCTTGCAATTGTTGTCGTTGTTTTTTTTTTTTTTTTATTACAGGGGGATTCCCATACCATCCGCGGGTATGGGAACATCGTCGCTCGGGATTGGTACCTAGAGCTTCCAGATGCTGTTCCTCATATCATTGACGAGGCCGGCTTCGGCATCTTCTGCAGGGGGCTCTCCCGACTTACCACTTGCAGGCCCTTGCTTGCTGCTCTAGTGGAGAGGTGGTGGGATACCACCAACTCCTTCCACTTCTCCGTTGCAGGGGACATGACGATGACCCCTTATGACTTCTCGATGCTTACCGGCATCGGGGTAGGGGGTGATCCGATCCTCTTTGACAGTGATATGGGTGAGTAGGACGCCGCCCAGCTGTACCTACTCGGCACTCAGCCTCCCCTCGCTCGAGCAGGGTTCATCAGGTACTCCTGGTTTGAGAGCCACTTTCGGATCCAGCCAACTTTGGCGGAAGAGGAGCCGATGACCCCAGAGGAGGTGGACCAGTATGCGCGGGGCTTCATCATGTTCCTTTTCGGGACGACCCTTTTCGCTAATCGGGCGAACACCGTGCCTTTATGCTTGTTAAGCGCACTGGTGGACGTCAGGCGGATCCGCCGCTACGACTGGGGTGGCGCAGCTCTGGCCACTTTGTACGGTTACATGAGCTCTTCTTCCCGCCTCAGCGGGCAGCTTCTCGGTGGCTATTGGCGAGCCTGGGAGGTACATCCTCTTTCCTTTTTACATTTCTGCTTCCTGCTTTCTGTATTCTGCACACTGCACATATACTGTACACTGCCCCACACTGACTGTACACTGCACACCCGGCACACATATACTCTGCTTTACACTGACTGTATACTACACACACTGTACACTCCGCACAATACACTGCACAACACACGGTTCTGCTATTTCTGCTTTATTCTGTATTCTGCCTTATTTGATAGTCAAACTGATATCTGTTTTGTAGTTGTGGGTGTAAGCCTACTTTCTTAGGCTTGCCCCAGTACCCGATGAGGAGATCCCACTCGGCGTCCCCTTCTCTCATCGCTTCGATGTGCGATGCGTGCGGAGACCACGGGAGTCTCTTATTTTCTTCCGCCGATACTTCGACACCATCACCACCGCGGAGGTATGTTCAACTTTAGAGTTTATTTTTTGGCTTTGCTTCGCATCGTTTGTTTTCAATAACAGATAGATAACAAACTGCATATTATTTTCAGATCACCTGGCAGCCTTGGGCTCCGTTGCCGGCTGTGGTGAGGGATCACTATGAGCGCGCAGAGGAGACCGCCCGTTGCCAGATTCTATTGGAGGGCCCGGTCTGTCGGGCTTGGTACCTGGGTGAGCGTTTCTTGCGTCAGACCCTGGGTTTACCAGAGCAGATAGTTCCGGGTCCGCCTCCTACGCATATGAGGCATACAGAGAGGTTCTCTCTTGAGCAGATGAGGGACTACACCGTCGGCTGGGGTACAGAGCATCACAGAGGTGAGGGTGACTACGCAGAGTACGTCCGGGCCTACATTATGCGACCCTTGAGCGGTGGTCGCCGAGCTGAGGGGGAGAGGCCATCGGCGCCGGCAGTTGGAGCGGGAGCGGGGGCTGGAGCAGGAGCGTCATGGAGAGCTCCAGTGCATGGCAGGAGCGGAGCTCGGGGGGGACGGGGGACTGGCTGGCCTGCCCTGCCCACTGTACTGTCATATAGAGGGCAGGATGGGTAACTTACCAGATCCCCTTTGCTCCTCCCCCGGCTGATCATGAGTTAGCCGGTATCCCCGACTTGCCTCCGGTATGTATTACTTCATTTTGCATCTTGCATTGACATTTCATTTCAGTTTATTTGATATTCCGCGGAATATTGATATATCTTATACTCTTGCAGGCGTCCTCTGAGTACACCCGACAGTTCGTGGAGTTGAATGCCTCCATGATGGGGATGCTGCAGCGGACCTTCGACCTTCTGGCCCTCTATAGTATTCCGGTACGTTCTTCTGAAAATGGCCTCAAACCGTTCATAAGTTGATTCGCGTAATCTGATGCACGACACCACACCTGACGCACTGATCACACAGCATCTGATACACTACATACATTGAATTCTGCACTGACAAACTGCTCACGGCGTTCACACTGTACTCATACACTGCATTTGGCACTGATACACTGCTCACAGCATTCACACTATACCCATACGCTGCATTCTGCACTGACACACTGCCCACATTATTCTGATGATTTACCCTCTGTGATTTTCAGTCTCCCTTCCAGATCCCTCCGGCGAGTGGTGCTCCGGCTGGGCCCTCTATTCCTGCTCGAGGAGGGCATGGAGACACTGCACGTCCCTGTACCAGGGGAGGGCATACTCATGTCGGGAGTAGTTCTCGGGCGCCGACCCCTGATGATGATGACGAGGAGTCGGAGGTGGAGGCAGAGTCGGAGGCGGAGTCATCGGAGGAGGAGACCGGAGGGGGCACTGGCTCGGGCTCTGATGACGATGCTGATGATGCTCCTGGACCTTCGTCCAGGAAGAGGACTAGGACAGACCGATAGCCCTCGGAGCCGCTTGACATGGATACAGATTTTTGTTGTTTTTTTTCTTTCTTGTACTTTTCCCTTTTGTTGGTAGTTAGGATACTTTGTACTGCCACAAGCAGATTTTTGTTTCCAAAACTTGTGTACTTGAAAAGATGACGAAATGAAACAGGCTTTTTATCTGAAAAAGTGTTTACATCTGTATATCTTTACATTTCATGCTTTGCATTGCATCACACCATATTACACCTCAATATAAATGAAATTGATTGGTTGTCTGAAAATTGGACAGTTGCACTATAATAATCAGATAACTAAACAGCAAACAGCAAAAATAACCCAAGCAACCCATTGCCTGATCCTGGACGCACAGCCCTTACTCTACTGGGGATTAATATGCATACAGCTCGTAACACAGCATTTGGTTCATTTTGCACACAACAAATCCTGAACAAACAGCCCAATCTAACAAGACGGACTACGGGGGTGAAACCAGCTGGAATTGAAACACAATCAAATATAGAGAATGGCACAGCATTCTGAGTATAAACAATTTTTGAAATTAAATAGATTTTCAACCAGGGTATCGAGCCTACAACCGAACACAGCGGGAAGGACTCAAACAAAAGGGTACACGACCTAAACATATCGAGTAACACTCGAAAAAGACTCAAAACAAAAGTTGAGGAAAACAAGGCGGAGGACACGACACACAGACATGTTAACGAAGACGGGGGACCTCAGATCACAAGGAGCCAGCTTCTCTGGGTATTGTTTCCCACCCTTTCCTCATTTGTGATTCTCACATCACTCTGGCACTCTAGCTCGTTTTCTTTCTCTCAAAACCCTTTTTCTTACTTTTCTCTCAACTTACACCTCTCTATTCTTTACTCTCTCATTTTTCATCCCTCCCTAAGGTGATTAATGAATGAATAGGAAGTTGCGGGTTCATGCCCAATGCCGTTAGCGCACAGCTATTTCTTCTGGTGGGTAGAGTGCCCTCCTGGCAAATATGTTGACGACGGGGGGGAAGACAGAACACCTGACTCAACTGTGCCCCTAGTGCATCATTTTGACCATTTTTCGTTTTGGTTTTCTACTAAAACAATTTTGATCAAGATGAAAGTCGAATTAACGTACTTGTTCGATTTTTGATTTGAAAACCATGCAAGTCAGGCTGTAAGCACTGAAAATTTTCCTTTTTGGGTCCAAGAAAATGGTCCAGTTTTGGAAAATGGAATAGTTTTCTAGAAAATAGTCAACCTCAGTAAAAATTTTCAAATACTATTTTGCAAACAGTCAATGCTCAACGAGCATGGAACTTACTCTTTGAGATGCGCAACCTCGGATCGAAGGCAATGGAAAATTGCCCCTGGCTTGAAAGGGGTGGATGGCAACGGAAAGTTGCCCCTGGTTTGAATGGCGACTCATGGCAACGAAAAGTTGCCCCTTGTCTGGATGACGCCGTAGCATTTGGTAAACAGTCTTCGTCAGTGATGATTGCAAACGAACCCTCGAATGCTGAGAAGACGGAGATGGTCAAAACCAATATATGGACACAGTCACCTTGAAGGTGTTGAGGGCTGGACTTCGGGACGAAATTGCCTAGACACTCCGAACATGGGAATCAAGGATGATTAAGAAAACCATTGCATGGACTTAGTCGCTATGAAAGTGTTGGGGGCTGGACTTCAGGATGAAGTTGCCTACGTATCCCAAACATGGGAATCAAGCCTTACGTAGTTCCGGTTAAGGTACACTCGGGTATTTTAACCTTCACTTTCTCAAGCTCTAACTTTTGCCAAGGTGCCCAATGCGGGTTTTCGACCTTGCGAGCTTCTTTTCATTTTCTTTTTTTTTAACTTCTTTTTTCTTTTCTTTTGCATTATTATTTTTTGTATTTTTCTCTTGCTCTAACTTTTGCCTGGGTCGCCCTTCCGGGTTTTCAGCCCAGCGAGCCTCTCGAAGGGTAAAAGTGTAACAAGTCCATGCCAAATGGTTTTTGAAGTTGAAGCCTCTCTGTATCTAGGAGAACGGCTGTTGCAATGATTTGTAGGAGAATCCATCATGGCTGCTCCACAAGCTTCTTCTGGTGAGATCTAATCTTTTGATTCGACTTTGGTGCCTCTTGCTGCTTCAAGACTGGCCACACGGGCCTCCTCCGACAGTTGACTGTTGAATGTTCCGAATGAGTTCGAGGTTCAAGACAAACAGGTTGAATCTTGAGGTTGAGAGCGATCCTAGGCTGCACAATCTCAAGAGCGATCCTACACAGGTCTTCACGGGGCCGCGTAAAACATTTGTTTTTGAAAGTTTTTAAGAAAGCGACAAATTGCTCGCGCCGAAGATAGTGTGGAACCATTCTGGATCAAGCCAGGGTCATTCTCAGTACTCACGCTGACAAGCATGATTTCATTCATTAAGGACTTAGCATGCTTCTCTTTTTCTCAATTGATCAAATTTTTGCAAAACCCGAGGAATTCCTTCCTCTTCGTTTTTATCACCGCAGTGTTCAAAAGAGGTTTTTGAAAACTTAGGTTAATGCAAAGAGTTTGGCGCGTAGGAGAGTAGGCGAGATGTACTGTCAGCCCATTCAAATCCTCTGGCACAACTAACTCACACTGAAAGCAAGCTTAAAAATGAGATAGCCACAGCTGTTTCATTCAAATTTGTTGGTATAACTGGCCCCTTGGCAGAAACAGACTCAAAAACAAAAATGGGTAATTACAAGACAAAAACGGTGTTCGAGGCGACAACCCCAAAATCACCTGGTATTCTATACAAAAGGGGACTGACTCGCTACAACAAGACGGACCCTTAAGCAAAAAGACTGACTCAAGGCAAAGAGACAGACTCAAAGCAAAAGACTGACTCGATACCCAAGCCAGAATTTACAAAGCTAGCGTTCACAGATGCTCAAAAATGCGTGCCAGACGCCACATCCAAAATATACCGAATGCCGCCCGTAGGTGGTTCACTTTCTGATTACATACTTGCAGTATCTGCGTCCTCAAAATCCAATAACTGGGTGGTAACGGACTTGGCTGAGGTGGGCGGGAGGATAACCTCGTTGTCAATCAAATCTTGCACCTCATGACGGAGGCAGAAACAATTTTCGGTAGCATGGCCTGTCTGCTGGTGGTACGCACAGTACTGAGCAGCATCATGCGTAGCAAGGAGATTCTTCGGGAGAGGCCAAGGCTCCAAGGGTTTAAGGTGTCCCCTCTCGGCAAGGATCTGAAGTGCCTTAGACAAAGGCATGTAGAGAGCGTGGAAGACCCTGCGCCCTCGGGGCAGGTACTTTGAAGGTTGAGCACTCTTGCTAGACGCACTAACGAAAGGGTCGGCAGGCGCCACCTTGGCTTTCTGATCCTTTCCCGGTACAGGGTTGGGAATGGAAGGAACTGTTCTGCCATGACGGGGTCTATCCCGGTTTTCTGACTGACTTGAACTACCCTCAGGTGGAGTGGGGAAAGCATCCTCCACCGCTCTTGTCACAACTGTAGATATCTGTTGCTTGTTCATCCCCGCGGCTTTCAAAGCCTCGACAGCCCACAGCAGTTGTTCACTAGGATCGGCATCTGCCTTCACTTTGTCTTTTCCTCTGGCCTTAGCCTGATCGAGGGTTTGGGTTGATGTTGATATGTCATTACCATAGTTGGAGGCCATCTCCGATTGGCTAAGTTCAATCACAATTCGCCCCAACAGCGGGGGCTCCTGAGGTACAAAACTCTCGGCATATGGTGCGGCTGGAGGCGAAGCTAACATTCCATAGGCGAGATCCGCCACAGACCTCTGGAGATCACCAATTATCCCCATTAGTTCAAATGTAGTAGGCTCGCGAGCCTGGTATAGCTGAGGGACCCAGACCGGGTGCGCAACAGGCGACCTGGGTGGATGTGGCATATCAATATTGGTCTCGCTTTGCAGAGTGATCCCTTGATCTAATGCAGCCGTCATAACCACGATCTCTTCTGAATTCTGTGTCATCATAAGTCCTGCCTCAGCAAGGGGGAATACTAGCTATTCTGTACTAGCTGTCCGAACTTCCTTGAACCTTGAAAGGGAAAACAAACAGCATTTCAGCCCAAACAGATCAAACACAGGTGTAGCCGAACAACTGCACTCTACTACTGATCACTGTTCCCCAGAATCATTGTCCTCAAAACTGAACCTGATACCCGCAGATAACTGATTCTTAACAACACTGATACCGGTGCCCTCGGGTCTAAACTCAATCTTGCAAACTGATGTGTGCGTTCTTGTAGAGATACATTCTAAAAGCACATAGCAAGTAAAGAGAGCTAAAACACCTCTATGTTGGGGTAGGGTTTCCCTGTCCTATTTTGTCAGGAGCTAGGGTTTCACTACGCACGCAGCAGCTTCAAACAACCTATAATCGGGTAAGCAACCTGTCCTAGCTTGAAATGGTCACTATGGATCCGAATATGCACTAGGTTGAATGGTCGAAAAGGGTGCCCTGGTAAAATCGGGGTTTGTGTTCCCATACTGTCAGAGCCCATAACCGGTCAGCCTTTTGGTCATGCCTTGACAAGACAAGCCTCTGGCAAACCATTCAGGAATGGCAGATGGCAAACACGGTGTCCTAGGCACACCAATGCACATGCAATGCAAAGAAACACATAAATGGAATCAAAATAGGATATCACGAGTTCGAGTCAAGCTCTCTAAATCCCCAGCAGAGTCGCCAGAAACTGTAGCCGCGCCCGCGTGGGGCCCCGCGCTACAGCTCCGACTCGATTTGTGTCACGGTTCTTAATCTGAACCAAAGAGTCCAAATCCGGCAAATCGTTTTGAGAAAACAGATTTTTTTAGAAAAAGAAGTGCCAAACATAGACCGCTTTGCCAGATACAGAGTCGCCACCTAAATATTTTATTTTGGGGGAATTTAGGAAACCCTGACTCGGTGCCAAAGGCCACGTGTCCGTCATCACCAAAGTTACCTCGGCTCGGGAACTTGGGTACGATTGGGGAAGGTCAGCTATGAGCACCCCCTCTCGCCCGATCCGAAGATCGGCCTCTACTAACCGTGATATCCGTTTTTGAAAATGTTATGTGTTCTTAAACCAATTATTAGCCTAGCATTACTATGTTATGCGCACGGCAAACAAGTATAGACTAGATTGCCTAATTTGGGAATAAGCATTGCATATCCGTTTGTTTTGGGAAATGTTTTGGAATTTGCTACTCGCAAGTAGGCTAAAATACGGATTTCAACGAGTTTTTCCAACTCAGACAATCCAACCTTCACCCACAGGCATTCAAACAGTTTATCACATAAGCATCTAGCCACATGGTAAGCATGCCGTCATAATAGCATTCACACGCATGCGGTATGCTAAAGCATAAAATACTTACATCGTACTCCGTGCCAAAACAATAAACTAGTTAGCCAACATGCATGGTCCTAGGTCATGTCAAATTTGACTAATGCAACACATACAGGATGCAATTTAGGGTAGGCTCGGCTAACCTAAACATGGCATGTGAAATGCAATCAGTTGATACACGTATTCAATTTGGAATTGAAGTACAAATGCAGTTAGCATGATGTACCGAGCCTGGTGCATGTAAGACAAATGTATGGATGCACGCATGCGTAGCATGAGGTATGATAATTTAAACATGCCCTAATCTACCTTCATAAGCAGGTCAATGAAAGGGAAGAAAGAAGTGGAGATTGGAAGACATGCACACACACGCACCCACACTTATTACAGATTCGCCCACGCTTGGAGGGACCAAATAAATATTACAGATAATTAAACTACAAACTAATTAATTATTACAAATCACCTAATTAATTAACAAATTAATTAAGCATAAGAAAAACAATAACAGGGGCCTCGGGAGGAGGGTTTGATGCGCGCGTGCCCGATCCTGCTCGAAAGTGCACTGCCATGCGCAAGCTGCCTCTATTTTCCCTGCTATAGTCCTCTGAAGGCTGCCAAAGTCTCAGGATTGCTTCCCTGGACATTGGGAGACACCACCGGCTGAGTAGAATGACCACCGGCAGTGGTATGTGATCACCGGCTGTTGGTGAAGCTATCGGCCTAGGAGGGGTTGTCGGTCGGCACTTAACATGGCCGGTCGGCAGAAAGTGCCTGCGGAACCTGCAATTGACAGTAGCAGAGGGCTAGGCAGAGCATGGCAATGCAATTCAAGCAATGTATGCACCAATCCTATCCCTTATCATGTGTATGACTCAAAGGGGTATGGTTCTTGGTTCTCGGACCATCAATCGCGCATTTCCATGCATGATGGCCCAAAGAATCAAATGTGCATTTTGATATGGAATGCCATGCACATAAACAAACCAATGGGACTCAACCTCTATCACATGCATTTCAAGGGGCCAAGCATGCATGTGAATGGAATGCAATCCTAAGCATGTGAACTAAGGATGCGACATAGGAATACAAGGATGCTACCAACACGCATGCAATGTGTAGTGCCAATGTGCACACATGTGAGGCATACAACAAGTTAGACAACTTGGCAAGGAATACATGCTAAATGTAATACCACCATAGAATGTAACAACATACCAAAGGGGCCAAATGTATTACAACATGCAAGGTAAGCACGCTACAACATGTAAGAGTGGTCTTAGACTAAGTTAGGCAGCCCTAACTAGGCCCAAAAACAGTGGCCAAAAACTTAAGGAATGGGACCAAACACACTTGCACACATGCACATGTTAATGGGCCTATACTTAAGCAAACAAAGGCAACTTTCAAGCACATTTAAAAGAGGCTAAGCATGGACTAATGACATGCAATGTAAGCTCTGGAATCATGTTAAGATGGTGCCAAACCAAGCAAACAAGATAGGCTAAGCATGCAACATGGTCCAAAACTTAAGGCTAACAAACCAAAAATGCAAAGGAGCTATGCAATATATAGCAAGTATGACTCAAGCAATTTAAAATAGAGCTAAAGCATACAAAAACATGCACTAAAGCTTCACAAAGCTAGGCCTAAAATATGCTAGAACAAGGGCTTACAGCCTAGGGCATATTAAGGCCTACACATGGTATTACAAGCTAGGTATGATAAGCATGCATGGTGTATCAAAACCAATTAAAACCAGAAGCATATTATGACATAATAGGCACAAAAATCAGCTAAGGCATGGTTAACAAGAAGCTTAGCTAGGTGCTCCCTCAAGAGGCCAAAAATCGTCCATTTCAAGGACAACAAGGAGAGGGGGTGGCCCTCCTTAGGACCTCAAGGCACCATCCTCACCTCTGAAATCCCTCAAGATTTCAGTGGTGAGAAGGCCCAAACACCAAGGTCCCGGAGCTCACTCAAAATAGCACAAAATGGGGCCTCTCAAGGCCTAAGAGGGGTCAAACACCTCCAAACCACAAAACACTCTGAACAAACTATTTAGAGGGCCTAAAAATAGAACTTTTTTATATTATACACTAAGATCAAAAACAGTTCTAAGATAGGAAAAAATGCAATGCAAGAAAGGGGTAAAAAGGGGCAAGATTGTTACCCTTGAAGATCTCTTCAACAATGGTGGACCAGCTGCTCCTCCAAGCTCAAAACTACCCAAGAACCTCAAGAACAACCTCTTAGAACCTCAGTAGCCAAGGGAAGGTGTAACACTATGTGTTTGTGTGCAATAGTAAGACACAAATGCACTTATACACACAGAAAGGTAAAAAGAAAGAGAGAAATAGAGATAGGTGAGACACAAACCTAACCCTAATCTAGAGCTCTCCTCTGTATATTTCTAACCTTTTTGTCCAACCCTAAGGCCAAGAGAGGAGGGATCCTCTTATAGAGGATCCAATCTTGTAAAGCTTACAAGGTAAGCTAACAAGAAGGCCATCTGTGGAGGGGAACAAAATGCCATACAGCTGTATTAAAATATCTGCAAAAGCAGATGAACAGTAGTCGGCTGCTCAAAATTGCCATTTTGACAAAATGTACTGCCGACCAGCAACAAATAATGCCGACCGGCAATATACATTGCCGATGGCAACAAAACACCAGCCGGTGGCCTCTGGCCATGGCCGGTGATGTGTGGGGATGCCTCACAAGGTATTCCCTGCCCTTCCAAGGCAAAACACAAGTGTTTGGTGCAAAACCAGACACTAAACAGTCGAGTTTGCAGATCCTGAGGCAAGGCGCGTAGCCGAGACCTCCGGGAACTCCAAACGAACACAAACATGGATGATCACCGGGTGTTCAAACGGTGACGTCCAAGTCTTGAGGACGGTCAAAAATGGGGTGTCTACAGCATGGGTGTTGGGTGTGGAGAAGTTATTTGAGGTTTTTCCATGCAATGAAGCTCAGAAGGTACAACTTGCTGCCTTCACTCTCGAAGATGAAGAACGTAGGTGGTGGATGCTTTCGAGAATTGAACATCAAGGGTTGACTTGGGCCCAATTTCTAGAACTCTTTTACGACAAATTTTTTCTGCAATGTATGTGAGATAGGAAGGTGACTGAGTTTGAGACTTTGAGACAAGGGAATAAGATCTTTGCGGAGTATGAAGCTCAATTTGTAGAACTAGCCTGTTTTGCACCCCATATGGTGGACACGGACTATAAGAAGGCTAGAAAATTTGAAGGAGGATTACAGAATGCTATTCTTGATTGAATCAATGTGTTGAAATTACCTACATATGTCAATGTATTGGAAAGAGTAGTCATGGTAGAGGGAAATATTGCTGCTCAGAGTCGGATTTCCGAGTGGAGAGGGAAGAGATAGAATACTTAAGCACCAAGGGGACCAACGACTCCACCAAGTAAGAAATTGAATTTGGGAACTTCGAGTGCTTCCACCCCTACTCAATACTCAGCACCCATTTGTCCGGATTGTGGAAAGAGACACCGTAGGACTTGCTATCGGGTGATCAGGGCATAGTGTGGCAAAACGGGTCATTTAGTAAGGGATTGTCCTCAAAGAGATCGGCAAAACGGGAATAGAACCACTACAAGTTCGGCAGTCTCCACCCTAACTCCAATCACAAAGCCAGCTGCAAAACCCACCAATGTTAAAGATACCGCTAGGCAAGGACGACTGTTTACATTGCTTCCGAGTGACGTGCAAAATGCTGAAGCGGTAGTATCAGGTACATTTACTATTCATGGTCACTCTGCTCATGTGTTATTTGATTCAGGCTCTACCCACTCCTTTGTGTCAAAAACATTTGTTCGTCATTTAAATAGACCTATGGAACCGCTACCATATATGTTGTGTGTGTCCTCACTTTTGGCGGATTCTATGGTCTGTACATCTATTTACTTTGCATGTGAACTCTTAATTGGGGATGTCCGGGTATATGCCAACTTGTTACCTCTTTATATGGCTTACTTTGACATAATTTTGGGAATGGATTAGTTAAGTGAGTATTATGTGACTATTGATTGTATGTCTAAGAAAGTTATTTTTCACCCTCCGGGGCAGCCAGAGTTTACTTTTAAGGGGCATGGAGTGATCTCTCCACCTTACTTAATTTCCGCAATAAAGGCATGCAAACTATTACAAAAGGGGTGTCAAGGTTATGTATGTAGCGTCTTGAAGGGGCAACCAGCGAATGGGTGTGTTGATATGATTCCAATCATCTGTGAATTTCCTGATGTTTTTTCGGAGGAGTTACCGGGAAAGCTAGTGGATCTTGAAATTAAGTTTACAATTGAAGTAGTGTCGGGAACTCAACCCATTTCCAAAACTCCTTATAGGATGTTGCTGGCTGAGATGAAAGAGTTGAAGGTTCAGTTGCAAGATCTACTTGACAAGGGGTTCATTCGCCCGAGCACCTCGCCTTGGGGCGCACCAATTCTTTTCGTAAAGAAGAAAGATGGGACCCTTCGATTGTGTGTGGACTATAGGGACCTTAATAAAGTAACAGTCAAGAATTAGCACCCATTGCCTAGGATCGATGACTTATTTGATCAATTACAAGGGGCACAAGTCTATTCGAAAATTGATTTACGGTCCGCGTACCACCAACTAAAGGTCAAAGATGAGGATGTTGAGAAGACTGCCTTTCGAACCCGATACGGTCATTATGAGTTTTTGGTTATGCCGTTTGGAGTCACCAATGCACCGACAGCATTCATGGATTTAATGAATCGTGTCTTTAAGCCTTGTTTGGATGAATTTGTAGTACTGTTCATCGACAACATCCTCATTTATTTGAAAGATGCAGAAGCTCATGAAAACCATCTTCGATTGATTCTGCAAACACTTCGAGACCAGAAACTATATGCAAAGTTGAAGAAATGTGAGTTTTGGCTATATGAAGTGTGGTTCTTGGGACATGTTATAACGAAGGAGTAAGATCAAAGCTATTATGAATTGGCCAACCCCTACTAATATGACCGAGGTGCATAGTTTCTTGGGATTAGCTAGGTACTACCGAAGGTTTGTTAAGGACTTCTCCAAAATTTCCAATCGTTTGTGAATTTCCTGATGTTTTTCCAGAGGAGTTACCGGGAGAGCTAGTGGATCATGAAATTAAGTTTACAATTGAAGTAATGTCGGGAACTCAACCCATTTCCAAAACTCCTTATAGAATGTTGCTGGTTGAGATGAAAGAGTTGAAGGTTCAGTTGTAAGATCTACTTGACAAGGGGTTCATTCACCCGAGCACCTCGCCTTGGGGCGCACCAATTCTTTTCGTAAAGAAGAAAGATGGGACCCTTCGATTGGGTGTGGACTATAGGGACCTTAATAAGTAACAGTCAAGAATTAGCACCCATTACCTAGGATCGATGACTTATTTGATCAATTACAAGGGGCACAAGTCTATTCGAAAATTGATTTACGGTCTGCGTACCACCAACTGAAGGTCAAAGATGAGGATGTTGAGAAGACTGCCTTTCGAACCCGATACGGTCATTATGAGTTTTTGGTTATGCCGTTTGGAGTCACCAATGCACCGACAGCATTCATGGATTTAATGAATCGTGTCTTTAAGCCTTGTTTGGATGAATTTGTAGTACTGTTCATCGACAACATCCTCATTTATTTGAAAGATGCAGAAGCTCATGAAAACCATCTTCGATTGATTCTGCAGACACTTCGAGACAAGAAACTATATGCAAAGTTTAAGAAATGTGAGTTTTGGCTACATGAAGTGTGGTTCTTGGGACAAGTTATAACGAAGGAGGGCGTTTCTATTGACCCACGCAAGATCAAAGCTATTATGAATTGGCCAACCCCTACTAATATGACCGAGGTGCATAGTTTCTTGGGATTAGTTAAGTACTACCAAAGGTTTGTTAAGGACTTCTCCAAAATTGCCGTACCACTTACCCAATGTAGACTGCCCAGAACTCCGCTCTCCACGCCGCGAGAGCGCGAATCATTTTGTTCTTAGCTACTACAGTTTGGACTCGTGTCACGGTTCTGAATCTAATCTCACAAAGTGCAATGCAAGACTGATAAATCACCAAAGAGTCCAAATCCGGCAAATTGTTTTGAAAAATCGATTTTAATAAAGAAGTGTCAAACATGGACTGCTTTGCTAGATACAGAGTCGCCACCTAAATATTTTATTTTGGGGGAAATTTAGGAAACCCTGACTCGTGCCTAAGGCCACGTGTCCATCATCACCAAAGTTGCCTCGAATCAGGAACTTGGGTACGAGAGGGGAAGGTCATGCAATGAGCACCCCCGCTCGCCCAATCAAAAGATCGGCCTTTACTAAGCATCATATATTGTTTTTGAAAAACACATGTTCTCTTATTCTGGTTATTAATCTAACCTTACTACGTGATGCGCACAGCATACAAGTATAGACTAGATCGCCTAAGTTGGAACAAAACATTTCATGTTCGTTTGTTTGAAAATGGTTTAGAATTACTACTCGCAAATAGGCTAAGTCGTGGATTTGCCACCCTCAAGTGGGCTTAGAAAACATGATTTTGCCACTCTACAAAGTGGGCTTAAAATGTACATTTTGATGAATTGTTCCAATTCAAGCAATCCAACCTTCATCCACAGGCCTTCATGCAGTTAAACACTTAAGCAATTAGTCTCATGGCAAGCATGCTATCATGGCAGTCACTTACACACATGCAAGGATGCTAAAGCGAAAACACTCACAGTGTACTCCGAGCCAAAACAGAAGCTAGTTAGTAATCAATGCATGATCCTAGCTATGTTAAGATGCCTAATGCAACACGTGCAAAATGTAACTAAGATAGGGTCGGCTATTCTAAGATGTCATGCGAAATGCAACTTGATAACATGTTGTTGAACACGTATTCAAGTAATTGTATTGAAATACAATGCAGTTTGTATGATGAGCCGATCTCGGTGCATGCAAGACAAATGAATGAATGCAAACATGCAAGCATAAGTATGCTAATTAAAACATGCCCTAAACTAACCATCGAAAGCTGATAAGTAAAAGGGAGAAAGAAATGGGGGTTGGAAGACAAGCATCACACACACGTATGCTTATTACAACATTTGCCCCCTCATTATCCGAAATAATCTCATTCGGGACCCCGTAGCGACAGATGATGTTGTTCCTGATGAACTTAGCGACATGCGATGCCTTCAACACCGCGTAAGATTGAGCCTTGACCCACTTCGTGAAGTAGTCTATCGCGACCAGAATATACTCATGCCCATTTGACCCCTTTGGAGTGACAACCCCAATTACATCAATTCCCTAGACTGGAAACGGCCATGGCGAAGTCCTGTTGTACAGCTTCGACGGCAGAATGTTCATGCGGTTTACATGGATCTGACATTTGTGGCATCGTCAAACAAAGCCAATACAATCCTCCTCCATGGTGGACCAGTAACAACCCTGTCTAAGGATCTTCCGGGCTAGCATTACCCTGTTCATGTGCGCTCCGCACTCTCCTCTATGGACGGCCTCCATCAAGCGCTTGGATTCTTCAGCATCAACGCACAGTTTATGCATCCCGAGATGACCCCTCTTGTACAGTTTATCCCGCAGACGATGAACTGAGTAGCCATTCTTCGAATTGCCCTGTTATCTTTGGCATTTGCCCTTGGTGGATACGCCTCTTTTTCCAGGAAGTTCCAGACATCGTAATACCAGGGATTCTTATCTTGTACCTCATCTATGGCAGCAATCAACTCGTAGGCTGGCACAAATTTCTCTTCGATGATGATCGGACGCATTCAGACTCTGAAAGGGATGTTTATCGTAGAAGATAGAGTTGCCAATGAATCTGCGAACTTGTTGTTCTCTCTTAACAGATGTGCAAAGTTCAGTTTCTCAAACCTGGGAATCAACACGTCCAAGGTCTGGTGGTAGATTCTCATCTTTTCTTCTTTAACATTCCAATCTCCTTTAGCTTGAGATACAACGAGGTTCGAGTCCCCGATGACATCCAACCGTTTTGCCCCTAGTTCCAAGATTGCTTCTAGTCCAGCGATACATGCTTCATATTCTACCTCATTATTTGATACCTTGAACTGGAGTTTGAATGCTAGAGGTATACGGGAATTGTCGGGTGCTATCAGCAACACCCCTCCGTCAAAGTACATCGTCCAGGTCTCTTTTTCGACATGCAGAATGGCCTCGTCTGGGAACAGATACTTAACTACTTCATCCCCTTCAACTGGGTGATCGACTAGGAACTCTGCTACCGCTCTCCCTTTTGCTGACTTGCGTGTCATGTACCTTAGATCAAATTCGAAAAGCAGAAGCAACCAACGAGCTAGCCTACCCGTAAGTGTTGGTTTCTCGAAAAGATATTTGCTGGGATCTAATCTCGAAACTAGTATTACAGAGTGAGCTAACAGGTAGTGCCACAACTTCCTGGTAGCCCATAGCAAGGCCAGACAAGCCTTCTCCAGCGGAGTGTAACGGGTCTTGTAATCTAGTATTTTCTTGCACAGGTAGCAGATAGCCCTCTCAACTTTGTCCTCAGACTACTGTGCAAGCATGCAGTCCATTGTAGTTTCAGTCACTAAAAGATACAGAATCAACGGTTTCCCCGGCTCAGGCGGTGACAACACAGGTGGGTTCCGTAAATATTGCTTGATCTGCTCGAAAGCTGCTTGGCATCGGCCGTCTCATTGGAAATTCTTTCCTTTCTTCAGGAGACCAAAGAGTGGTTCACAAGTCAAGGATAATTTAGCAATAAACCATCTTATGAATTGCACTTTACCCAGAAAGCCTCGCACCTCCTTTTTAGTCCTTGGTGGTGGCATTTCTAAGATGGCCTTGATTTTGGAAGGATCGACCTCGATACCTCTTTGCATGATCAAGAACCCCGACATTTTCCCTATTGTAACACCAAAAGTACACTTATGAGGATTTAGCCGCAACCAATACTCTCTGATCCATTGAAATAATTTTTGCAAGGCGGTGTAGTGGCCCTCTCTTTCTTTGGACTTGATAAACATGTCGTCCACGTACACCTCAACCTCTTTATGGATCATATCATGCAAAATTGTGGTCGCAGCCCGTTGATATGTAGCCCTAGCATTCTTCAGCCCAAACGGCATCACCCTATAACAATAGGTTTCCCACGGGGTGGTAAAAACAGTCTTCTCTCGGTCTTCGAGTGCCATCAGAATCTGATTGTAGCTAGAAAACCCATCCATAAAAGAGAGCAACGCATGCCCAGCAGTGA
This sequence comes from Camellia sinensis, assembly GCF_004153795.1. Classification (NCBI taxonomy): domain Eukaryota; kingdom Viridiplantae; phylum Streptophyta; class Magnoliopsida; order Ericales; family Theaceae; genus Camellia; species Camellia sinensis. Next base: position 1,628,763 of record NW_021027235.1, on the reverse strand, counting down.
AGTCCACTAATTCGTCGATATGCGGCAGAGGAAAGTCGTCCTTCGGACTGGCTTTTTTCAAATCCCTGACGTCCACACATACACGAATTATGCCGTCCTTCTTCGGCACCGGAACTATATTGGCCAACCAAGTTGGGTATTCAGATACTAGCAGGAATCCTGCGTCAATTTACTTGGTGACCTCTTCTTTGATCTTTAGAGCCCAGTCTGGGTGGATCCTTCTGAGCTTCTGCTTAACAGGTCGGGCCTCTGGGTCAAGAGGGATCTGGTGCTGTACAATCTCAAGATTGATTCCAGGCATGTCTTTGTAGGACCACACGAAAACATCATTGAAAACTTTTAATAAAGCGACTAAGTGCTCGCGCTCCTCCGAAGACAACAAGGACCCGATCTGGACCGGTCGCGGGTCCTTCTCACTACCCACATTAATTGTGGTGATTTCATCAAGTAACGATTTTACAAACCTCTCTTGCTCTTGATCAAGCAAATATTTCAAAACCGGAGGAATTTCTTCCTCATCGTTTTCTTCAAAATTTTGAAAGTCTTGATTAATGCAATAAATCAAAGGCACAGAAAAGTACTCGAAGGCCACAGCCGCACAGTTCTCATTAATTACTTCCAAATCACCTGATTCCTCTGTTACAACAGACTCAAAAGAAAAAGAAAAAGACAACCTAGATAGGTCTATGGCATTCGGGTTGTCACCCCCAAGAATACCGAACTCAGACTCAGACGAGCTGGAACCTGATTCCGACTCCACAGACTCAGCTGAATCAGATTCCAGCTCACTACTTGACCCGGTGTTGTTCGATAAGAAGCCCTCCTCGTACTGCCACAGAAGGAAGGGTGCGATGGATACATCTAGAATATTCAAAGATGGGCTCACAGACGCTTCATTCCCAATCATGGACACCAAGAAGTTATCCCCCAAGCACTTCTGTACGATCGGAGGATCTGAGAGTAGACAAGCTAGTGCTACCCCCATTTCAATCGATGTGCTCTCGAAATCCTCCTCCTTGCACTGCTCAGCCTCAGCTAGTGGGTCTGTCTGCACTTCGGCAACATCATCCCCGGACAATTATAAGTCAAAGAAGATCTCAAATCCTGGCAGGTGCCTCTTCTCTGCGTTTAACCATGGCTCTGCGAAGCCGTAGAATGGAAAGTCTTCCCCCTCCTGGACGAAGCGTCCGTTCAGGGTACCTTGGATAGGTCGGTGCATCAACTCATAATGCTTCTCGGCCTGCTTGGCTCTGGCTCTTCCGGCCATCTTTTTACCTTTCCTCACCCAGTCCTTTTTGGTAGGCAGATAACCTAAGCCAAAGGTATGTCGGTTGTGCAGCACTTCGGCCGATGATGCAATGCTTTTCCGGCCACTTTTCCCTAATCCCATCCCGGGGATGTGCTGGAGCTTGTTCATAAGGTAGACAGATTGTGCGCTGACATATAGCCCCTCATCAACAGCTAGTATGTTATGTACAACCCAGGCCTCGGATAAGGTAAATCCTGACAGGAACACATCCTCCGTGCCATGCTCAATATCCAGAACTGGTGTAGAAACCTCTAGCGGCAGATGTATTGACGAATTTCCAAAAACTATAGCCACCCCCTTCCCATGGAGATACTTCAACATTTGATGTAGGGTGGAAGAGATGCCTTCACCTGGTGCAGCTACGGCCACCCTAGGAGTAGATTGAAGGTTGCGGGAACGTCCAAGACATGAAAGTCAATATCCTGTTGTCCTGGACCAACCTGAGTCCGAATCTACATAGTCCCCATCACCTCTCTGCTAGTATTGTCGTAGGCCCTTATCACCTGGGCAGTTGGCACAAAATCTGCGGGCTTCAACCCGATTGCATATGCCGTCCTCGACGGGCACACATTGATAGCGGATCATGTGTCGACAAGAACCACCGATATCCATTTTTCTCTACACCCAACAGAGATGTTGCGAGGTTTGTTATGGTTTAAGCCCTCAGGCGGTAGTTCCTTCTCAGTGAAGGTCAACATCGGGGAAGCTCCTTCCGGAAAGACCAGCCCTACCAATTGTTTAGGCATGGTGTCAATTGAGAATTTGGCCTTGTCCATGGCAGAAAGGACAGCCTGTCGGTGAACTCTTGAGGCCATAAGCAGTCCCCAGATGGAGATGTATGCTTGTATCTTCTTAAGCTGTTGCAGCACAGCCTCCTCCTTGAGCAGCTTTTTTTTTCTACCTGTCTGCCTCTTTGTCCTTTCCGAACGCTTCTGGTTGATCCAAGTGTGGAGGTTTCAAGTACCACCCACTCCTGGTCATGTGGTTGACCTCCCCGATATACCAGGTATCATTCGATTGGCTTTGCCCCCAGTCTTCATCGGTGTGGGCAAGACATAGGTCGTCATCTTCCCACCACATACCGTCGACAACCGACAGGCATCTATCCAGTTTCGTTACAACCATTCCTATGCCCACAGCACATTTCGTTCCTGTGCTCACAGCACGTTTCGTTCTTGTGCACATAGCACGTTCTGTCCCCGCAGGGGCTTTGGCCTTTCTGGTCCTCTCGAGATCTTTTATCTTTTCCTACTCGAACTGCTTCAGTACAACCCACTGTTCAGAATCTTCCGTATTCAAACTGTCCGTGTTCTAAGCAAAATTCTTTACACCGGTGCTCTCCGGCGGTGAATTCTGATTCTCGGCCCTTTCGGCCATTGCTGGCGTCCCCGTCCTTGATGGACCCTGTTCTGGCTGAGACTACTCAACAACATCTGGCTTGTCGCTGAGCCACCCAGTAGCTTCCGCTGACCCTTTCATATCAAACCAGTTGACAGTCATGTCCTCTCGATCTTGTTCGTTGAAGAACTGAAGGTTGGCCATATCCTCTTCGAATACCGCTAGGTCATCTGGCGCCCCTAATTAGGTCTACCCTCCTGTACTACCTTGATCTCTGCCCCCACTGGTAATTCCACCCTTGGCTTAGGCTGATCTGTTGGTGTGATGTAACTGCTCAGGTTGTACACAAACCTTGCAGACCCCTCAGGATCTGGATCCTCATTTCCATCTACCCCCATAGTCGACCTAATTCTGTCTTCGACAGTCACCACCGGTTCAGACAGTGTTTGGGAGATATCCAACATGCACAAGTCAGTAATGTCAGAAATGAACACCTCCGGCTTGGGTAGGTAAAAAGGGATGATATATATGCTAGGGTCATATGACACAACCCCAGTTTGGATCAGGTTGATGCGTTTGGGAGGTTGAGCTTGGTTATGTGGTGGGAGGGGGTTGGTGGTGACATTCGACTTCTCCAGAGGCACAATCACCCTGTTGTCAACGAGATCTTGAATCTCATGACGCAATATATAGCACTGGTCAGTGTCATGACCATGCTATTGGTGAAAGGCATAGTACTTCGCCGGGTTATGGAAGGAAGGGAGTTTGTCTGGCAATGGTCGCGGCTCCAAGGTTTCAAGTGCCCTTTCCTGATCAAAACTCCTAAAGCTTTGGACAGAGACATGTACAACGGGGTAAAGGTTCTCTAGCCTCGGGGTGGAAATCGGGCTGTTTGCGAACTACTGCCAGACGCATCGGTAAAGGGTGTAGTTGTAAGGGTTTTTGGGGTGGTGGTGTTGACCATGCCCACGTCTGAAGTTCTGGTAGCTACAGCACTGCTTGTGCCTGCATTCGTACTGCGGTTGAATCCCCTCCTAGGCTGCTCTCTTTCATGGTCAATCAGACCCTGTTTTATGGCATCCTTGATCTACACCCCGATCTCATGTAGATCTGCAAACGTGGAAAGGGGGAGGACGATCATCTTTTGTATGAGCTTGGGCTGGAGGTTACACACAACCGTCCGTATTTGGTCCTTGTCGACCGGCCTTGTGGTCATCATAGAGGCTTTGGCCCTCTACCGGGTTATAAAGTCAGAGAAGCTCTCTTTTGGCGCCTGTCTAGTTATCTCAAGATCACGAGTTGTGATCTCAAAATGTGTATTGTAAGAGTATTAAGCTACAAAGGCCTCAGCCATCTCCCTCCAGTTTCTTTTGACAGAGTCCTCCAGCTTTAAATACCAAATAGCCGCAACACCCGACAGGTTCTGGCCAAACAGGGAAAACTTCTGCAATCTGGAGAGGCCCATCGGCCTTATGATATCCGAAAACAGCTGCAGGTGCACCATAGGATCTCTAGAACTATCAAAACGGTCTATGTGCGGCATTTTAAACCGATCCGACAAAGTCACAGCCGAATCGGTATATCCATCCTCTATGTCTGGAATGGAATCGAGGCCTTGGGCCCGCTTGAACAGCTTCTCCAGCTTACTCATCTTTAGAGCAGTTGGGTCCATCTCAGATTCAAACGGTGTATCTGTTGAGAAGGCCGGTGTCTTCGAAACCTGCAGTAGAGCTGGTGGTGGAACTGGCCCTGTCGGGGCGTCCATATCTTCCTGGATGTTTGATGCATCCCCGAGTATCGGAACTCTAGGTGGGGGTGGAGGTGGGTGCAAAGGAGATGCTCCGGCTTGCTGTGGTTGTTGCTCCTGCTAAAGCCTGGCGATCAGTTCTGCCTGTTGGTACTTCCGCTTGATGTGCGGCAGCCTCCGCCTGACGGGCAGTATCCCGCTGTATGGCTTGCATAGACTCTTGGAGCTGATGCATCATCTCTTCCATGCTTGCCATAGGGTGTTGGTCTATCTGAACAACCGGTATATCTATCCCTGTAGTAGAAATTGAGACCTCAGTCTGACTGTTCACTGGTGGGGTCGATAAGGACCACTGATCTGGTAACCGCTGTACTGATACACTGCGCCTTACTGACCTCCGTCTAGTAACCGGCAGTAAAGAAAGGAACACTGCTTGTCCGTCTATCAGATCATCGGATCGATTAAGTCTTCGACCTTTAACCCAAAGTGCTCGGGGAATATCTGCCTGGTCAGAAGCAATGGTGTTAAACTACCTTGCAAAAAGATAAATAAAGCATAATAAGGAAATAATGAATAGAAAAACGGACAGCATAACGGCTTAAATAAAGACAACACACAGTTGGCATTTGTAAGCTGAACACACTATTCTCAAACACTGATCACTGTTCCCAAATCACCGCCCCAGATCTGATACCCTCAGGTAAAACTGATTCTTTCAAATACTGATGCCCGCAGGCCTGATACCCAGACTTGCAAACTGATAAATGCATTTCTGTAGAGACACACTCTAAAAGCACATAATCAAGCAAGTAAGAGCAAAAAACACCCCTATGGAGGGGTAGGGTTTCCCTATCCTATTTTGTCAGGAGCTAGGGTTTCACTACGCATACAGCGGTTTCAAACAACCTACAATCGGGTAAGCAACCTGTCCTAGCTTGGAATAGTCACTACAGTTTTCGATATGCACTAGGTCGAATGGTCAAAAAGGGTGCCTCGGTAACAACCGAGGGTTGTGTTCCCATCGTGGCAGAGCCCGTAACCAGTTAACCTTATGGCACACAGCCTCCAGAAAACCATTCAGGAGTAGCAGACGGCGAACACGGTGTCTTAGGTGCACCAATGCAAATGCAATGCAAAGAGACACATAATAAGTGTAGACAAAACAAGATATCATGAGTTCGAGTCAAGTTCTCCAAATCCCCAGCAAAGTCGCCAGAAACTGTAGACCGCGCGGAACTCCGCTCTCCATACTGCGAGGGCACGAATCGTTTTGTTCTTAGCTACTATAGTTCGAACTCATGTCACGGTTCTGAATCTAATCTCGCAAAGTACAATGCAAGACTGATAAATTACCAAAGAGTCCAAATTCGGTAAATCGTTTTGAAAAATCGATTTTAATAAAGAGGTGCCAAACATGGACTATTTTGCCAGATACAGAGTCGCCACCTAAATATTTTATTTTGGGGGAAATTTAAGAAATCCTGACTCGTGCCTAAGGCCACGTGTCCGTCATCACCTAAGTTGCCTTAGCTCAGGAACTTGGGTACAAGAGGGGAAGGTCATGCAATGAGCAACCCCGCTCGCCCGATCAAAAGATCGGCCTTTACTAAGCATGATATATTATTTTTGAAAAACACATGTGCACTTATTCTGTTTATTAATCTAACCTTACTTCGTGATGCGCATAGCATACAAGTATAGACTAGATCACCTAAGTTGGAACAAAACATTTCATGTTCATTTGTTTGAAAATGGTTTAGAATTGCTACTCGCAAGTAGGCTAAGTCGTGGATTTGCCACCCTCAAGTGGGCTTAGAAAACATGATTTTGCCACTCCACAAAATGGGCTTAAAACGTATATTTTGATGAATTGTTCCAATTCAAGCAATCCAGCATTCATCCACAGGCATTCATGCAGTTAAATACTTAAGTTGTTAGCCTCATGGCAAGCATGCTACCATGGCAGTCACTTACACACATGCAAGGATGCTAAAGCGAAAACACTCACAGTGTACTCCGAGCCAAAACAGAAGCTAGTTAGTAATCAATGCATGATCCTAGCTATGTTAAGATGCCTAATGCAACACATGCAAAATGTAACTAAGATAAGCTCGGCTATTCTAAAATGTCATGTGAAATGCAACTTGATAACATGCTATTGAACACGTATTCAAGTAATTGTATTGAAATACAATGCAGTTTGTATGATGCACCGAGCCCCGTGCATACAAGACAAATGAATGAATGCAAACAAGCAAGCATAAGTATGCTAATTAAAACATGCCCTAAACTAACCATCGAAAGCTGATAAGTAAAAGGGAGAAAGAAATGGGGGTTGGAAGACATGCATCACACACACGTACGCTTATTACAACATTTGCCCCCTCGACGGAGGGTCCGAATGAGTATGCCAAGCTAGCTACACTAAGCTACTCTAACTAATCTAATAATCTAATTAGACTAATTATTACATAATCAAATTGAATAACTAGCTAACACTAAGCTAATTATCACAACACATTAACTAATTAACAAATTAACTAGTTTAATTACAATTCAAATGCTGACTAACAAGTAAAGGTAATTACAAATTACAAAGCCTCAGCTCAGTTCTAAGAGTTCGAAGATGCATGCTCGATTGCCTCACTCGGAAATCCGTTGCCATGCCTCACGTTGCCTCTGTTTGCACACTTCTGCACCTCTGAAAATTATGCCAACTTCTATGATGCTTCTGACCTACCTTAGGAATCATCTGAGGGGTACTCAGTCAAAAGGTGTGGCCATCGGCCAAAGAATAATGGTCATCGATCAGTTTTGATGGCCGATCGGCAGCCAATGTGGTCGGTCAGCCACTGATTCCTACAAACTCTCCTTTTTGCTGCAACAGAGCACAAACAGAGGCATGGCAATGTATTTGCAAGAAAATGTGTGTGCAAGGCTCAAAGGTGTGTAGTGCTCGGCTCTCCAGCCATCAATCACGCATTTCAATGCACGATGGCCAAAGAGGCCGAGTTGCACAAATCAATAGCAAATGAATGCACAAAAACACAAAAATGCCTTAGCCTCTATGATGCATGATCAAGAGGGACGGCGACCAAGGAATGAGGCACGTTTCATCACTTCTAGTATGAAACGTCCCTCGTTCCTCGTGTTTGGACTAACACCCTATCCAAACACAATGCAATACAATTATGCCAAATACAATGTAATGTATGCAAGCAAACAACATGGCATGCAACAAACATGCGACAATGTCATGCAATGCAACTAGCATGTGACAACAAGCAATGTACCAAGCAATGCAACAACATTTTATCTAATCAACATGCTAAACATCATGAACATGCAACAACATGCAAGTAATAATGTCACGCAACAATATGCAAACAACCATGCAATGGTAAGGGCCACATAATGCAAACATGATGCAATGTAACAACATTCAAACAACATGCTCAATGGACTTAAACAAAAAATGGACAGACCTTAATCGTGCCCAAATCAGTGGCCAAAAGTGCTAAAATCATGGCATGAAAAGCATGAAAAGGCAAGACAAGCATGCATGCCAATTGGCTCAAGAACTATGGCATAAGAGGACAACTCTCAAGAGCACTTAAAGAGTGACAAGCATGGACGTGTGACAACATTATAAGTTCTAAAAACATGTATGGAATGGTGCCAAACCACTCAAACAATACAAGTATGGCATGCAAGAGGGCTCAAAGCTTGAAGCTAGCATAGGCACTTGCACTATAGCTATGCAAAACATGAAGCACATGGCCAAGGCAACCCAAAACAGTCCTAGAACATGTCAAAATAAGACTAAAACATGCATGAACCAAAGCTAAAACATGCTAACATGAACGGCACGAGACATGAACTCGCAAGGCTAATAAGGAGTATTACACTACACCTATCAGCACCAAGCACGAGGTGACTTCAACAACAAAAATCAGAGTTATATCATGGAAAAATGAGATCAAATACACACTGATATGGCAACTTACAAGCTTAGGAAAAATGGCACACGCAATCACTCATTCTCAAGACATGAAGAACCAATCTCCCAAAGCATGGAAAGAAAGCATGAAAAGAGTGACAAATGTGAGTGCATGACCATGAAACATGCACTGAAATCTCATAACAAATGATGCCAAATCACTCAAATAGCCCAAACAATGCATGCTAGTGGACTCAACACACAAAGCTAATGAGCAAGGTTGAACCATGGCTATACAAAGCAATGCATGCATGACCCAAAATACTTAAAATAGAGCTAGAGCATGCTAAAACATGGACAAAAGCTTCCTGGAGTTAAGCCAAAATCATGCTAGAATGATGATCCAAAGCATGATGCATGTTAAGGCAATGATGAGGATTGTAATACAAGTATTTTAAGCATGCAAGAGGCTATCAAACTAACCCAAAATAGAGTCAAGGCATGCTAAAATAACACCAAAAATAAGTTGAAATGGAACCAAAACATGCTAGACAAACATGCTACTTTGATGAGCCATCTATACAAGCATGCAAGACACAAGGAGAGGGGATGACCCTCTCCTATTTAAGGTCTCAAAACACACTTTCCACCACTAAAATTCCTCTGGAATTCTGTGGTAGAAAGGTCAAACAAAGGCTAAAACAAAAGCCTAAAGGGGTGGCCCAAAACAAGGCACAAAAGGGGGTAGATCACCCCCAACACTAACAAGACCTTAAACAATCATTTTAAACACATGAAAATGAAGCTTTTTACAGTTAAGAGCTAAGCCAAAATAAGCATGCAAATAAGGCTATGTAAGCAATGAACACAAAGCTTAAAAGAGGGTTAGTGACTCACCCTTGTAGAACCACTTCAAAGAGGCAAATTCAGCAACTTTCTGAGCTAAAAACCAAACTTTGAGTTCAAACAAAACCCTCAAGTACCTCAGCAAGAAGAGTATGGTGTTTCACTAGGTGCTTCAGTGGAAAAGTGTGAAGAATTACACTTTTGAGCACAAACAAGTGCAAATATAGAGAGAGTGTGATATATGTTTTGTATATCAAGATTTCAGAACCACTGGAAAGGAAGAGGGGTCTCCCTTCTTATAGAAATTCAGTTCCTAAGCTTGTTAAGCAAGCTAAGGGCTTGAATCAATCCATGTATGGAGGATGAAATATGTGCTCACCAGCTATCACAGCTGGCCCAAAAATATCTGTAAAAGCAGATGAAAAGGTCTCGGCCAAAAGATATGGTCGATCGACCAAAAAGAGTGCCGATCGACCAAAAAGAGTGTAGATCGGCCACCACTTATGGCCGATAGCAAGAAGACAAGGCTGATAAGCACAAGGCTTGGCCAATGGGTTGTAGGGATGGCCAACAAACCACCTTCTTCCCTCAGAAGCAAAACCACAAGTCCTTGGTCCACAACCAAGCACAAAACAGACAAGTTGAGAGATTCTAAGGCAAGGCGCACAGCCGAGACCTTCAGGAACTCAAAACGAACACGAGCATGGATGATCATCGAGTGTTCAAACGATGGCGTCTAAGTCATGAGGATGATAAAAAATGGGGTGTCTACACCCAATTGACTCAAAAGGGTGTTTTGTTTGAATGGTCAGAACAACGGGAATCTACCTTTCAGGAATTAAAAACAAAGTTAACTATATCACCGGTTCTTGCCTTACCATCTGGCACCGAAGGATTTGTGATTTCCAGTGACGCTTCTTATAAGGGATTAGGTTGTGTTGTCATGCAAAATGGAAGGGTCATCGCATATGCTTCTCTCCAACTTAAACCTCATGAAAAGAATTATCCCACACACGATCTTGAGCTAGTTGCGGTGGTTTTTGCATTGAAAATATGGCGACATTATTTGTATGGCACTACATGTGAGGTCTACACCGATCATAAGAGCGTCAAGTATCTCTTTACCCAAAAGGAGTTGAATATGCAACGACGACGATGGTTAGAGCTTATTAAGGACTATGACCTGCAAATCCATTACCATCCCGGTAAAGCCAATACCGTTGCAGACGCTCTTAGTCGAAAAGGTATGGGAAATTTGGCAAGTTTGCTCATAGGACGGAAGGAGTTATTACTTGAATTGGAAAGAATGAACGTAGAAATTATGGTGCATAATCGGGATGCAATATTGGCGGCAATGTCAGCCCAACCGACACTAATTGAGGAAATCAAATAATGGAAAATGGAAGATGAATGTTTAAGAATGATTTGTGATGAGATGGAAACAAAGCCAAGACGCGGATTTGTCATTGAAAATTTAGCGTTGAAATTTCAAGACAGACTATGTGTTCCCAATGTACTAGAAATTAAGAGGAACCTGATAAAAGAACCCCATGTCTCGAAATTTTCAATACATTCCGGTAATACCAAGATGTATCAAGATTTAAAGCAAAACTTTTGGTGGCTGAATATGAAGAGAGAAATTGCGGAATTTTTTCGAGATGTTTACAATGTCAACAAGTAAAGGCGGAGCACCAAAGACCGGCAGGTTTACTTCAACCCCTTCCTATCCCGGAGTGGAAGTGGGAACATTTAACTATGGATTTCATTATGGGTTTACCGCGAACTCCTCAAGGTATGAATTCTATATGGGTCGTTGTGGATCAGTTAACTAAATTTCCTCATTTCCCACCTATGAAACTCGATACAATGTGGATAAACTTGCTATGATTTGTATGAATGAAATTATAAGGCTGCATGGTGTTCCAGTTTCGATTGTGTCAGACAAGGATTCAAAATTTGTGTTAAGATTTTGGCAAGGTTTACAAAATGTTATGGGGACAGAGTTAAAATTTAGTACGGCCTTCCACCCCAGACAGATGGTCAATCCGAGAGAACAATACAAACATTAGAAGATATGCTGCGAATGTGTGTCTTAGATTTCCAAGGAAATTGGAAAACTTATCTACCGTTGGCGAAGTACGCATACAATAATAGTTACCACTCCAGCATATGAATGGCACCCTATGAAGCCTTGTATGGAAAAAAATATCGCTCCCCCATGTGTTGGACCGAAGTCGGTGATAGATCGTTGTTTGGGCCTGAAATTGTGCAATTGACGACAGAGAAAATTAAAACCATCCGAGAAAGATTGAAAACTGCTCAAAGCAGACAAAAAAGTTATGCGGATCATCGACAGAGAGATTTAGAATTTGATGTGGGCAGTTATGTTTTTGTGAAAGTCACTCCGATGAAGGGACACCCAAGATTCGGTAAAAAGGGTAAGTTAGCGCCCCGATATGTTGGTCCGTTTCAAATTCTAGAAAGAGTGGGTCCGGTAGCCTATCACATTGCCCTTCCGCCAAATATGGATCAGGTGCATAATGTGTTCCATATATCTATGCTGCGGGGTTACTTACAAAATCCGTCTCACGTCATAGACAACCGTCAAATTGTCTTGGATGATAACTTGATTTATGAAGAAAGACCAATTCGAATCTTGAACCGACAAGTAAAGCAACTACGGAACAGAGTAATCCTAACGGTAAAAGTCGAATGGCAAGAACATTACGGGAAAGAAGCTACTTGGGAAAAAGAAGAGAAAATGCAACAACAATATCTGGAATTATTCTTATCTTAAGGTAAAACAAGTTTGAGGGACCAAACTTATTTAAGAGGGGGAGAGTGTAATAATCCGACCCTCTTATATGCTTTCAGGCTTTCATTATATGTGTAATTATATGCTTAATGTAGAATTCCATGTGAAATTGTGTTTCATTATGTGAATTATATATTTATGGAATCATATCTGTCAGTTGTGTGAAAAATCTATTACAATTACGACGTTTGAGTTAGTAATTGGAAACCCTAGAGGCGCGATAACCCGAAATTGACTTTATAATTGTAATGAGCATGATTTTTAGATTATAATATAATTTTTTGTAAAAATTTGATTCGTAATGATTAAATTGATTAATTGGAGGTTAAGCTTTAAATAGTCCATTAGACTCCTGACCTAGGGGCTTCTCATCACAACAAAAAATATCTCCTGAGAAAGAGGGAGTGCTAGAGAGGGAGAGAAGTGAGAGGAGGCTTCGACAAAAGTGAAGATTGAAGAAATTGAGAAGAATTTTATAGATTAGAGTTCAAGGTAGGTATAATTTACCTAGCATATCCTCACCTCTCTCTCTAATTGGAAATCTTTACATTCATGTAAGCTAGGGTTTACAATAAGAACCTTGCTTATGGTAGTTGGTTGATTTGAAGGATGATTCTTATGTTTTGGGTTGTTTTGAGCTATGTTGAGAAGAATTACCTCTTATTCTTTAGTGTTACATGATTTGAACTCACACATGCATTTAGATATATTCGGTAAACCAAGTATAGATGGAAACATAAAAGATTTGGGTTGTGTATATGAATTTGAAAAGGGTTGTGAACTAATTATGCTTGTAATTCATGTTTACTGTGACGATATATCATGATATTGAGAAGATTTTCCCTATTTTACACTTTGTAATGTGTTTGGCCAGTTGGATTTTTGTCTAAGTTCGGACTGCTCAAAACAGGGTATATGGTCGCACGTGCAGGGCTCACAGTCGCACGTCCGGAAAACTGGGGAGGAAAATTTAAGATTCTGAAATAAAGGCACGTGCAGAGCCGCACATGCGGTGAAGGACTTCCGCTTGTGCGACCCAAGGGGAAAAATTTTGTATGATTGTTTTTCTTTGTTAGACCCTCTAGCACTGCTAATATGTACATATGATCCTTCTAAAATGCTTGTAATTAAATGAGAGTTGAACGAATCAGATATTGGGTAAAAGAAAAAGACTAAAGGAAAGTAACTTATGAGTTGTATGATATGTGTAGGTCACGTACAAGAATGAACTGTTGCTCCTCCACAGCACTGTGAGTAATAGTAGTGTAAAGTTGTGTTCCATTTACTTCCAATAATTATCGATGGGATATCGTTACTTGTGAATGGGTTGTATTGTCGATATTGTGGATGATTGGAACACTTGAATTGAAAATGGACCCGAGGTCATTCTGTTTTGCTATTAGTGGGCCCGAGGCCGTTCCGACGCGAGCTATTTATTATTGGTGGCCCTAAGGCTGAGGGAGATGGGGACATGTCGATGTTCCATCGACCCTATAATGATATTAATTGTTTATGACTCATGGCCTAAGGCCGAGGAAGGTGGAGACATGTCGATGTTCTATCTACCCTCTAATGCTCCAAACAGCTGTTGATATTTGGGCCTAAGGCCGTTCTAGATGATGAATGCAGGACCAAGATAAGCACATGATTTATAAGTTCATGTTCATTATGTCTTATGCTTATTTATATGAACTTCCTTACATTGCTATTATTCACTGAGCTTCGCTCACTCTATATTGTGTATACTTATATAGGTAATCAACCTGGGGGCCAGTCTTAGTCTAGCTCCAACAACTCTTTTTTTGACCCCGTTGTGTCAAGTCAATTAAAGTGAAGCCCTTTTTCCTTTTGTAGAGTTCCTTTTATAGCACACAATGTTGGGTCATTAATACTTTTGTCAAACATTGAATAACATGTATAACTTTTAACTCTTAGATGTTTTTGGTTACACCCCCCACTTATTGGGTTGGGCTTGTATATATATACATATAGATGTGACTTATGTATGTGCTACGTTATGTGATGGAAATGTTTTGTGATCTTGGCATTTAACATTGCTCAATGGACGTCATATTTGATTATTCATTGCTTCCGTTTAGGCCCCGGCATTGTATAAGACGTTTATGCATTATTCGATTATTTGGTTTTGAGGCCTATTTCTACGCCAATCATGCCCAAACTTTTAGGGGCGAGTTTGGGTCATGATAGAAGTAATTCCAGAATCACAAAATTTATCAACTCGTCTTATCTCTCAAGATTTTCAACAATTTGAAATTTGGGCTTTTATATCAAACTTCTTAAACATGATCCAACAACCAAAAACCATCCACAATACACAACAAATTGAAGTTGAAAACCCTAACCTTCTCTTAGATGCATTTCAAAATCGTTTCAAAATCTCATTTTTATGCAATAGAAAAATACCATCCATCTATCTATAGAGAGATGTTGAAAAAAAACAAGGAAATTCTTACCTCTTGAAGCGAAGAGGAGAATCCAAAAAACTCAACTGCGACGAAACCACAAACTTCTTGGCTCAAAGGAAAACTCTCGATGAGATCTTAATCTATCTCAAAGGACCAAGGAGAGGCGGATGACCCAAAGTGAGTAGATCTAGAGATTTACGTGAAAAGGCTAAAATTTAGAGAGAGAACATGATGGTCACAGTGTAGAGCGAAGAAAAGAGAGAGAAAGAAAAAGAGAGTGTGGTGGCCTATTTATAACACAAGAACCATAATGGGTTATTAGCCCTAAAGTCAAATAAAATATGCATCAAAAATCCCAAAAAGAGAGGCCCAAAAATGCAACAACCTCTCTTTGTTTTTCTGTCAAAGTGTCAACACCTCAAAGAGCTGGTGTCGACACTCTGTAGTAGAGTTGCAAATAGGTGGGTTTGAACAGGTGACTGTCAACACCAAAAGACCAGATGTTGACACCTCGAAGCAGTGCTGAAACAAGAACACATTAGACCAAGTGGTGTTGACACCAAAGAGCGGAAATCTTTGGAGAAAATGAAGGAAAAGCAAGTGTCAACCTTAGGATGTCCAATGTTGACACCCATATCAACATTTCATGGTTCCAAAGCACTATTCTGACAAAACTAAGTGCAAATGAACATCCCTATCAAATCTAGATCGGATTTTCACTCAACGAATACAATTATACACCACCCAAAGGATCTCAATGGCACAAGAAATGAAATTAAACACGTCTTATGGACTTATGGAGCACAAGTGTTACATAATGCATATTATGTTTACATGGAATGAGATTGGGAACATGGTTCACTACATTCTCTAAAATATCATACCATAGGGGTAGACTTGTTTAGATTACACTGTTAGGATTTAAGGGACTTCTAGAGTAATTTTCTTTAAAAGTTAGACATCCAATAAAATGTTGCTTTTCTTTTGAAATTATTTAAGTATTATGACCCATTTTTTTTTCGTTTTGTCATACCAAAACTCCATTCTTCTTAGATGTTAATGTTTAAGGTTCATATTGGAAAATACTTTTGGCATTGCTTTGTATTGTCAAATTTCACCATTTAGAATGAAAGTGTACCACAAGTTTGGAGAGAGCATTCCCAAACATAAATCGCTAGAGTATTAGTATTTTTTGGTAATAGAGATCCAATCCAGAATAAATAGACAACCAAAGAGATTTAGGAGCAAGCCTTATATACATGGCCTAAGAGATAAAGGGCCAGTGCTAATTTCTTGCCAGAAGTTAGTGCTTCAACTAGAAGATTGAATACTTGCATGATCTTCCAAGAGGAAGTACAAGAAAAGGAAGTTACAGAGCCAATATAAAAGGAAGCAAAAGAAATTCTTATCCTCAACGGGGCTATTCTTCTTGTTCTCAATTTCAGTAAATTCGTTGTAGGTTGGATTTAAGATAGAAACCCCATATGAAATAGTGAGTTTTGGATAGTGAGGGCCAAAGGTTTCACCTATAGGGAATAAACCCAATAAATGGTAGATGTTAAGGACTTGAGGGCCATCATACCACTTCAAAGTTAGAAAAAATAGAAATCCGAATTCTAAAAGCATTTGGCATTTGGAGTTAAATAAGGATTCTCAGGGATGCCATACCTTGAGAGCTTGAGGGCTTCAAAGTTCCCTAGTTCAATCAAGTCATCTCTCTTTGTTGTGACTACTTGGTCATACCAGTCAATCCATTCAAGCTTCACTGGTGGCAAGCATTTGTCAGGCTTTGGCCACTCTATGCGTTAACTCAAAGAGTTATGCTAGGGACCCCAAATATTCTACTAAATATTCTACCAAACCTCTCACATGGGTGTGAGACCCACACACATGTAGATTTGTGTGAGTCCCACCCCATGTGAGAGATTTAGTAGAATATTTGGGATACATAGCATTTCTCTTAACTCAAAAGTGTCAAATATCACATATCTGATTGAGTGCTTTAGCAAAGTAGATGATAAAGTCAATAATGGAAACACTTTTGGGTACACTTTTTTTTCCCCCTCCCATTTTTTTGAAAAATATTTTATGCCACTAGTTTTTGTTGTCCTGATCTTAGCACACCATGTTTGTTTAAACGAATTGGATAAAGGGAGATTGTAATCCATCGAACTATTAATCCTGAGATATACAGTCCTTGAACTATTTAGTTGGAAATAATATGTATCCTATGTTTGTTATATCATGGAATTAGATGTATGGAAAAGACTATTATATTTAGTGGTGACTCTAGAATTTTTTGTCAGTTGTGTCAATTAAAAATTTAAATTTCGTAAAAGTAATATTATTACTCCTTTTTCAATAAATAAATTTTAAAAAAAACACACACACAATATTTTGTACTTACATGCAAATTTTTGCACAAATATCAAATCTGCCCCTTCGAAGGGAAAAAAAAAGTATTCAAATTTAAGAGAAATAATAAAAGAAATTAACAAAAAATTGGCTTTATTACAATTTTTCTTACTAAATAAAAAGTAGAGTGCTTCTCGGGAGTGTAAACAAGCCAACCTTTCGTAAATCCTATATCATATCTATTAGGATTTTGTAATTGGGAATCTCGTTTGACAAAACTTCGTTCAATTCTAATTTTATTTGCTTTTATATTTCAATGAGGGTGTGAGTGTTTAGATACGAATCCAACCAAAATTGTGCCTATGTATAGGAGTTTGTGATCTTATTTCTATCATATTTGTCACTTTGCTAACTAAGTATAGGGATTGAGCTACCCGGTCAGCTTGCAGGGATCGAGAGGGCAGCACCCCTTGGCGGGTCCAGGGCAATGCCCAGGTGGGGTCAAAAGGCAGCGCCCTCGAAGCAAAAAGCCAAAATGCAGTCGAAATTGTTTGACCACTTGAGCAGTCATTTGTGTGCCTGAGCGAAGAAAATGATCATCTTGTATTTTTGCAGAACGCCTGAACTTCTAGGAAGAAACTTTTATCGCTCGAGTGGTGAAAGTTGCGCTCGAGCGGTCAGCCAATATGTTTTGCACCGCCTTTAGTCACACCGCTTGAGGGATGAAATGTGCGCTCGAGCAGTCTGCATGATCCTGTTTTATGTAAAGTGCATTGTTCGTTGTTTTTAGGGTTTGTGCCGTCCATATTTTCAAAGTAGAAGAAAATACAAAGTGTTTTATATTAGTGGGTGCTTTATGAGTATTTTCTTGATGACTCAAGAGTGATCAATGGATCCCTGAACTTTATATCAATATCATCAAAAGGTTTGTTTATTTTCTTTTATTCACAAAAGAGAGAGTTGTTCTTTGGTGGATTTCAGGGAACTTGGGCTTAAAGCTTTGGTGGATTCCGAAGTGACTCATCGTCGTGGATTTGACATCAGCATTGTGGATTCAACGTTGACTTACTGTTTTAATTTGGTAGCAAGAGCATCCAAATTCTTCACCTCCCATCTTGCACAACTCTCTTTCATGTGATGTGGATGATGGGTTTTGGGGGACGTTGGAGAAGATGGTTGAGTTTTTGTATTGTGATGGAGGCTCGAAGTTATGGTGGCAAGTGTGGCTAGTGTAGGGTTGATTCATGGATTTGAAGAAATGGAAAGGGCTGGATTGCAGATTTGTGTCTCACCTTTGTTTGCCGATGATACCATTCTTTTTTTTGGCGAAGCTAATGTGGAAGAATTGAGGTGGTTAAGTTGTGACTTCTTGTGCTTTGAGGCTGTTTCTACTCTTCACATGAATTTGGCTAGTGATGCTCTTATCAAGGTTGGAGATGTGGAGAATTTGGATGTTTTGCAAGGATTTTTGGTTGTCATGTGGATTCACTGCGTGCATCTTACTTGGGATTGGGTGATGGAGAGATTTGGGAGGAAGCTTGTTGATTGGAGAAGAGAATATCTTTCTAGTTTTCACAGGTGGTAGATTGACCTTGATTAAAAGCACCCTTTCTAGCTTGTGACCTTATTCGATGTCTATTTTTACTATTCCTTGTTCGGTAGCTCAGATGCTTTTGTTAGAATAAGAATTATATTAGAATAGGAATTAAGGTAGAATAGGAAATAAGTGATTGTGTGATTGTGTTTCCTTATATTATACTCAGTATTATCAATATAAAAGGGAATGAAGTCTAACTCATTCCCTAACCTTTTGTCTTCTCTAAACTTTCATGGTATCAGAGCCACAATCCTAGCCAATCCCTCCTTACCTCTATCGGCAGTCTTGTCTTGAGTCCAGGAGACCTGACAGCCACTGTAGACCCTTAGATAGCCACCGTCGACCCTCCGACAACCCAAACCCCACCTCCGCCAGCCTTGCCCAGACCATCGACAATTCACATGGGCTCCTCGACAGCCTATTAGGCTTAGTCGGCAGCTTCTCTGAGTCCCTATGGGCCTGTCAGCAGTCCCTCTGATTGTCTAGGGGTCTGTCGGCAGTCCCCCTGGCCTTCGCGGTCCTTGTCGACAGCGTCTCTGGTATATGTGACTCCGGTCGACATCTTTGAGTCTTCGTCTGCCTTCTTCTTCATTTGTCTTGGTTGGATCCTCTGTCTGGGTTGTGTAGGTCAACACCCGTTCCTTTTCTTTTAATTCTTTTTTAAAACACAACCAGAAGAAAGAGAAAAAAATAAAAATATGGCTTCTTAAATTCTTTATGTTTTTCTAGTTCTTCTTGTCTTGATTCCTCCACTCTTATCTTTCGGGTTTGTGATTGGCTTTGTGATTGAGGACTAGTGAGTAAAGTCTCCATGGCAGATTTGACTAGTGAGTCTATTACATCTCAGCCATCTCAGGGCGTGAGTTCGGTTATCCCTTTTCCTATGACTGATAACCTCAACCAGGTGGTGAAAAAATGATATAAATAAGTCTCGTTTGTCAATTATACAGTTTAGCCAAAAAATCAAAAGTCACTATAAGTTGTAACATCATTCTCTCTACTTTTTTTACATATTTTTCTAAAAAAACAAAAATTTACTAAAAATAATATGTTTTTAAACAAGGCCTTAATCTAATCTAATACAAATGGAAAGAGGATCACCCCCAAAACAACTGCAATGGGAGTAGAACTTATCACCTGTGCAACACCCCTTGGCCTCGTTTTATTGAATGAAATTATGAGTACGGTGAGATTAGGTTTTGTTTGGCATGATCTAAAAAAGTCAAAAAGTTAAAAAGTCACTATCCTATTTAAATCACATTACCTCTCTAACATATCACTTCAAACCCAATCTATACCCAACCCATATTCATAAAAAAATTCAAAAATGTTACTTATTTAGATCATCTCAAACCACCCTTAAATGAGAAATTTGTTAATGTAGTGGTTTTAAGTTGAAGATGTAAGATAAAGTGTATTTATTGTGTGTACTAGTGTTGTATATTGGTTAGAGCATCTCCAACGGTAGGAGGCATTTTACCTATTTAAATATTACTATAAAGCATATATTTTATTTTGCCTATCAACTGTTTTATGTTTTTACTCAAACCATGCTCTTTATTTTAGCTATTTATCCAAATACTATTAATTTTATAGAATGCCACGTCAACAACAAAGATGAGGGAAATGATCCTAATGATTGAATACATTTGCCTAGCGTTGAAGGCTAGTTACATGTTGCTAGTGAATATGAGTTGAGCCAAATGCCTAATCATATGCCTAGTGCATTGGAATTGAAAAAATGAATCACACTAGGCATTTTAACTAACAAGTATTATATGTCTAGTGCATTGGAGATGCTCTTAGTTAAGACTAAATCTATAAAATTATATAAAAATTCCCCTTACATATATATAATTTGTTAATTTTGTAAAGTAGAAGGTAAAATGGTATTTTAGCCAACAATTTGTGTGAGGGATTAGCTATCCCAACTCTCCCATGGGAATCTAATCCCACAATAGAGAGATATGAGACGATTACATACTCCCATGAATTGCTAACTCTGACATTTTGTACTGTAATAACCCTCACACTTACCGATAAACATTGATTACCGTCAAACTGAACTGATTATGACTGATAACTGAACTGATTATGACTGATAACTGAACTGATAATGACTGATAATTGAACTGATTAAAGTACTGAACTGACTGACTGAAAACTGGAACTGAATTGACTGAGTATGTTGTTAATTTGTATTCTATCTGTTTGATTGATTATTCATCTGTTCATGTTTTTATGTTTAAACTGCTAATTGAAGGCCTTATCGGCGGCCGAAACGGAATTGATTGATGTTTTATGATCCTCATAATTAATGGAATTTATGGTCTTTTATCTGAAAACTGATTAGGTATGATTCAATTAGATTAAATGAGTTAATTGCTTAAGTTGGCCTTATTTACCAAACTAACCCTAGTGATCCACTATCTCACACATATAGAGCCTTGCATACTTGAATCAAAACACATTTTTGCTCAGCCATTCTCCTTGCTTGCCGACTTTGAGAGGGAGAGAGTGAGAGTTTGAGTAGTTTTTGAGAGCTTGGCTTGGAGAGATTGAAGTATTGATTTCAAATTGAGCTTCTAGGCTTGAACTACAAGACTAAGGTAATAACTACTCTCTTTTCTGAATATTAAGTGATTTTGCATGATTTATAGCAAATTGTAGCCTTAAGCAAGTTATGGCTTCTTACATGTTGAATTCTAGCTCATTCCTTGCATGCATGTTAGTATTGTTGGATTTTGATTGTTTTCATGGCAAATTGTTACATGCATGTTCCATGATTTTGTAATGGTCCATTTTCATCTTGTTTTTGGATCAATTGGCTCCTTAGAGCATCAAATTGAGCTTGAGTTGTTTAAAATTCATGCATGTTCGCATTTCATCTGTCATGAAATGGGTTTGAATTAAACACCCTTGGGCTTTGATTTCTCAAATTGAGCTTGAACCAATGTTATTCCATGTGTATATAAATGTTTTCCAGAAAATTGCCCAAGAGGTTTGGTTTTGATGCATTTGGGTGTGAGTTGAGCTTGGTGGTGCAAATGGG
>NW_021027235.1:1516658-1600694 GCF_004153795.1 Camellia sinensis | reverse complement strand
CCCCCCCCCCCCCCCCAAAAAAAAAAAAAAAAAAAAAAAACTAAACTATTTGTCACATCAATAGAAAGGCTTGTTTTGGCAAGTAGGTAAAAAATTACTTTTTAACTTTTAACTTATTTTAGGTTATATCTAGTGGCGGAGTCAAGAAATTAAGTCAGGGAGAGTACTTATTAATTATAATTTTTTGTTTAAAAAAAAAATATGAGCAGTATTAAGATAGTAATAATTTTATGAGATAAATTTAAACATAAAAAATTACACATTCAACATTAATAAGAACAAATCAAAATTCTATAATAGTGTGGAATAGCTTGGTGTGGAATGATGATGTAAGTTTGCAATTTTAGCACAAAAAATTATGGATCAAAATTCTTAATTTTTTTTTAAATACATCATTTATAGAACAAATTATTATAAATTCTATTTAATTTTTATTTGACAGAAATATATTAAAGAGATGACATTGCTTATAAATGATGTGTTTTGAATGAAAATTATTAAATAGTCTTAGAGTATCATATGGCGTTGCCTACGTAATGCTCAAAGTATAGAAAATCACAAATCACACTAAGTTGTATGCCAATTAATTGAAAATAATGAGTTCATTATATCTAATCTATAATATTTTTCGATACACTATTGATTTAAATTATTGCATAAACAATACCACATTGTGTTCCTAAAATATCAAATAATTACTTGTTGTGAACAATACAATAAACCCTTAGCCAAAGAACATGTTAAGAAAAAAAGAGAATATATTTTATACATGACAATAACAAAACAAATAAAAAAAAGTTTTCAAAACTGAGAGGGGGGGCACGTGACCCCCCTGGCCCTGTTGTGCTTCCACCCCTGGTTAGAGGGTGCCTCTATTTACATACCATTACTTAATTCACACATTTAATAATTTGGAAAAACATAATTTTTTTCAACACACACAACATTCCATTTTTGCCCTTAGTCCCATATCACTTATTACATACCTCAAATTCAAAAACAAAAAATAAAAAAATCTGACTATTAGACATAATTTTTGCCACAACCCCCCTTCCCCTCTGAGCCCACGAAAACTATTTTCCTCACTGACCATTGGCCCAAAGCTAGAGAGAGAGAGAAAACAAATGTCTCTGTTTCCATATTTGATCCACAAGCTTTGATTTTTCTATACAGATTTGTTTGGTTATTTAAAAAACTCTAATGGGTCTGTCTCAATTCATCCAATCCATTGATTGGCAACAAAATCGTATCCAGAATATGAAGATTTCGTAGTTCTTCCATTGTTTGCTCTATTCTTCCCATAGGTTCGTTTCTTTCTCGATAGTTTTATATTCAAAGTACTATATATATATATATATATATAAGTTGTATAATCGCATATGATTCGAATTAGGTCTTTGATTGTATCGCCGCGTTTGAAATTTAGATTTTTCCACACACAAAAAAACTAAAAGATTAAATATTGGGTTTCAAATATATAGTTGTGAATGTTTTTTTAATATGGGTCAATCTGCATAGCATTTGCTCTGTTCTTTCCGACAGTGGTGGCTAGGGTTAGGATTTGAATGTGTATTCAACTAAAGTGTGTAATCAGTTGTGGTCATGTTGGTCATTTTAAGTAAGGTCGTTATTGTAATAAAAAATAATTAATTAACGGTGTCACTTGAGATCAAATATGATGTGTAAATAAAGGCACCCTGGTTATATCATTTATCTATATTTTTACATACATATTTTTTAAAATATTAAACAAAATCAAAAAAAAAAAAATTTAATCTACCACCCAAAACAATCCAAATAAACTAAGATAATCCTACTAGCCTCATGTGGCAACATATTGATTGGCTGGCCTTAAGAGAAATCAAACTGGAGACTTGAGACTTATCAACCCCATTGGTCTTTGTCGCTTATCCAACCATTAGAGTATCTCCAATTGTTTACCAAAATTTTTACCAAATTTAAGTTAAAAAAGACCCATTTTCTCATTTTGATACAGACTGCTCTAATGGTAGGCATCAAAACAAGGGTCGATCGGTAATGGATATATATATATATATATATATTTTTACCTCTTTGAACCTTTTGACCTGTTTGAACCAAAATTTTTGTAAGGGAACCGATGGACCGGTTGGTCAACTGGCCGAGCAACCGGCTGGTTGACCGATTTAGCTCTTTCAACTGTTAGGAACAGTAATTTGGTAAAATCTGCAGCTTATTCTCAGTTTGATAATTTTTTTATTGAATTCTCATTTTGATATCAATTTGGTGAAACGATTGGAGTACCAAAAAGTACTTTTTTCACCAAAATTTAAATTTGATGCCAAGTTTAGTTCACCGTTGGAGATGATCTTAGCAGAAGGGTTAGAATTTGCCATAAAAAAGGAAAGGAATAATGAGGCAGGGGTATTGAGTAATTATTCAGTAATTTTAAAATATAAATATATAATATTTTATAATATTATAATTAATGAAAAAAATAAAAAATAAAAAATATATTAAGTAATTAATAAATTTTAAAAATATATTAAATAATGATTAATTAAGAAATATAAGTCGGTAATATTTTGAAAATATTAATCACCATGCTTGGTTTCCATTTTCAAAAAACATTTTTCAGAAAATTCTATTTTTTTATTTTTCGTATTTTTTTGTTTTTATTGATTTTTTTTAATATTTTAAACAATTTTTTTATTTTAGGCATACCTAATTTAGATGTATCTAAAAAGTAAAAAATTTGTGAAGAAAACCTTTTAAAAATTTACTAAATACCCAAAATACAAAAAAAATTAGAGAATTCAATATATTTTTTGTATTTTTATGTATTTATTAATTTTTTAAAATATTTTTTCACAAATTTTTTACTTTTTAGATAAATCTAAGTAAGATGCATCTGAAAAGTAAAAAAAATTATTTAAAATTTAAAAAATACCTACTAAAAACAGAAAAACACAAAAATTAAAAAATTCAATTTTCAAAAAAAACTTAATTCAAAAAATTCAAACTAACGACGCTGAATAATTCAACATACAAGCCAATTATAACATGCATTTTTATTCCGCCAAGCTGAAACTCGCGCCTCTCTCTCTCTCTCTCTCGCGCAGCCCTCAAACTCCCGTAGGTTTCTCTCTCTACTCTGATTTCCAGCTTTTGATTTTTAGGGTTTATCTATCTGGGTTTACTTTATAAATCGCATTTCTTCGATATTCACTCAAATTTTGTTGTTGTTGTTGTTGTTGGGGTGGTAGTCTCTGTAGATCAACTCTCCAAAGCAGAAATAATTGGCCATGAGGTAATTCTTTTTATGTTTAGTTTTGATTCTGATTTGCTGTTATGTATTTGATTGAACTCAATCTGGATTTTTTTTTTTGTGGTTCGTTGCTTGCTTAATTTCAGTACATATATGTTTGTGTATGTTATGTACCTATAAGTATAATGTATGTATGCTATCTGTGTGGCTTTAAATATGCAATGAATGTGTAGTTTTGTTTATTGAAATGTTTGTTCTTTGTCCAGCTTTGACTGGGTGTATGTATCTAATTTAAACCTTATATACAAGTGTCCTGTTTCCACAAATCTAGTTGTTGAAGGATAATGAGGCTTAATAGCTGAGAATAATGACTTATGGATCTCATTGATGTATGTGATAATGGCTTGTATGTTGCGCATCGCCTGAGCTCTTTTTTATGGATGAAAATTATTCGTGTTGGGGGTAGACATTTTGGGTTGGGGAGGAGGGGATGGTTGCACGAGGGCAGGGAGGCGGAGGAGGGTCCGGGGAGGGGGATGGCAGTCGGGGTGGTGAGGGTTGGGGTTTCAGATTGGAGATACGGGAGTATTTTGGTATTATTTGAATATGAATGGCGTGAATTGAGGAAATAACTAGAAAATTCAAATTGACTGTGTGTTTACTGAGTAAATGGTGTGTATATAGTGTTACCCAAAGTACAAGCGGAAAGAGTTCAATAGAAGCTCCTTGTTATTTGCAAAATGAAATTTAACTAAAATTACAAAAAGAAACATTTATATCTGATTGATTTCAATAGTAGCCCTCTCATAGAAAGTTTGTCAAACATCCTTCTTACTGTCTTCTTTACAGCTTTCTTATGAAATTTCAAACTCTGAGCAAGCACTTGCTTTGGGACTCTACCACCTTGGCGCACGTTATCCAGTCCTATGCCCAAGCCAAACAGTTTAGCAAAGGCAAACAACTCCACGCTCAATTAATCTGCATTGGGTACCCACTATGCACCTTCCTCACCAACCACCTTCTGACTCTTTATGCCAAATGTGGTCAACTCGACCACTCTGTTCAACTATTTGACAAAATGCCTCATAGAAACTTGGTTTCTTGGACAACAATGATTTCTGGGTTTTCACAGAATACGAAGTTTTTGGAAGCCATAAGAATATTTTGTCAAATGCGAATGGCTAGCGAAACTCCAACACAGTTTGCATTTTCAAGTGTCATTCAGGCATCTGCATCTCTTGGGTCAAGTGAGTTGGGGAGGCAAATGCATTGTCTTGCTTTAAAATGTGGGTTTGGTTATGAATTATTTGTGGGTAGTAATTTAGCTGATATGTACTCGAAGTGTGGCACGATAGTTGATGCCTGTAAGGTCTTTGAGGAGATGCCTTATAAGGATGAGGTGTCGTGGACTGCTATGATAGATGGTTTTGCAAAAAATGGAGATTTTGAAGAAGCTCTGTTAGCTTTTAAGAGGATGATGTTTGAAGATGTAGTTATTGATCAGCATCTACTTTGTAGCACATTAGGCGCTTGTGGGGCTCTAAAGGCCTTTAATTTTGGAAAATCTATTCATTCAAGTGTAGTGAAGGTAGGGCTTGAGTTGGACCTTGTTGTGGGGAATGCCCTAATAGATATGTATTCAAAAGTGGGAGATATGGAAAGTGCTTCAAATGTGTTTGCTATTGGCTTTGAAGGTAGAAATGTTGTGTCTTATTCTTCTTTGATTGATGGGTATGTCGAGAAGGATCAAATCGAGAAGGCTTTGGACGTTTATCTTGAGTTGCAGAGGCGGGGGATTAAGCCCAATGGGTTCACTTTCTCTAGCTTGATAAAGGCCTGTGCTGATCAAGCTGCACTTGAACAAGGGAACCAACTTCATGCCCAAGTAGTTAAATTCAACTTTGACAGAGACCCATTTGTTTCTTCAGCTCTCATTGATATGTATGGAAAATGTGGTCTGCTTGATCATTCAATCCAAGTGTTTGAGGAGATTGAATACCCAACTGAGTTTGCATGGAATTTGCTAGTGAATGTATTTGCTCAACATGGCTGGGGAAAAGATGCCATGAAAACTTTTGACAAGATGATTGTAAATGGAGTGAAACCAAATGCTATAACATTCATCAGTCTTTTGAACGGGTGTAGTCATGCAGGATTGGTAGAGGAAGGATTAAATTACTTTCATTCCATGGAAAAGACATATGGAATAACTCCTAGGTCAGAACATTACTCTTGTGTTATTGATTTGCTTGGGCGTGCTGGAAAGCTTAAAGAAGTTGAAGAATTTATCAATAGCATGCCATTTGAGCCAAATGCTTTTGGATGGTGTTCTTATCTTGGGGCTTGCAAGTTGCATGGTGACAAGGAGAGGGGCAAACTGGCAGCAGAACAATTGATGAGACTTGAACCTGAGAACAGTGGTGCTCATGTTTTGCTCTCAAATATTTATGCAAAGGAACAACAATGGGATGACGTAAGGAGTGTCAGGAAGATGATGAGGGATGGCAATGTGAAGAAATCGCCTGGTTATAGTTGGGTGGACATCGGTAACAAAACCCATGTTTTTGGAGTTGAGGATTGGTCTCATCCTAAAAAGAAAGAAATATATGAGAAACTTGATAGTCTTCTTGATCAGATCAAGAAAGCTGGATATGTTGCTCTCACAGATTCTATCCCACTTGACATGGATAATAACATGAAGGAGAACGTTCTTCATCGTCACAGTGAGAGGATAGCTATTGCATTTGCACTAATAAGCATGCCTGTTGGGAAGCCGATCATTGTGAAGAAAAATTTGAGGGTATGTGTGGACTGCCATTCTGCAATTAAGTTTATCTCCAAAGTTGTTGGGAGAAAGATAATTGTCAGGGACAATAGTAGATTTCACCATTTCGAGGATGGGTTGTGTTCTTGTGGGGATTATTGGTAAGATTTTGAAGGCTGGTAGAGGATCCATCACCACCCCTGCCATCCCCCAACCCAACCCCCTTCGTTGCCCTTCCTCCGCCCTAAACCCTAAACCTCTCTAGCGTCTCCCCTCCCCTTCCTCGGCTCTCCCCTGCCCTCTGCAACCATTCCCTTTACAATTCCAAACTTTTATGCTTATTATCAGCCAAACATTGTGCTCCTAGAGGAATATTTCTTGTACTAGGTGAGACATTTTTGTTTTTCTTTCTGCTCGATTGGCATTTCTTCGTTTGTTTCTGTTAATGTTTTGGTAGAACATGCGATTAAGAATATACATGCTGTTCTTTTGAGGTTATGCCTATCGACAAAGTCCTCCCACCTCCATTTTTCAATTTCTAATAGGTTCGTTTATCATGATCAGTGGTTTGGTATGGACTCCTATCATCTTGATCAATATATATTTTTTATCATATGCATATGACGTTGTTGCATTGGAACCTTTTTATCGTGGGTTGATTTTGTTTTGTTCTAATTGTGTCATATAATTCTTGTGCATCGTTTTTGGTTTACAGTACGCTACAAAGTGACGCTGTAAGGGAAGCCATCTCCCAGATTGTTGGAGATGCAAAGGAAAAAAAGCGTAACTTTGTGGGGACCATTGAAC
Source organism: Camellia sinensis (assembly GCF_004153795.1). Classification (NCBI taxonomy): domain Eukaryota; kingdom Viridiplantae; phylum Streptophyta; class Magnoliopsida; order Ericales; family Theaceae; genus Camellia; species Camellia sinensis. The sequence continues at coordinate 1,593,876 of NW_021027235.1, read as the reverse complement.
TCCAAATTGGTTTGAAGAACTACAATCCCCAAAAAGATAAGCGTTTTAGTGGCTCTGTGAAATTTCCACACATTCCTCATCCTAAGATGAAGGTCTGCATGCTTGGTGATGCTCAGCACGTAGAAGAGGTAAATTGAACCCCTTGATTACAAGTTCAGTGAGAAAGCATAAGTAAAATTTCTAATTTCAGTTGAATTTTGTTTCTTCTCATTCTCTCTTTTGGTTATATATCACGATGTTTTTCTATTGCAATCAATTTTATAAAAATTTCTGTGTATTCAATGGATTCATGTTGCTATTGCCTATGTGTTCTTGTGAAACTAAACTATTTATATTCATCAGGAATTCATATTGAGTTGTGCCTATTTTTTTTGGTTGCATGTAATCTTCTATATGCTTTTAATTTCACATATTAGCTACTGTGGGCTATAAGTATAATGGCATACAACCTTTTCTAGTTTTGGTTTTTGGGGGAGGGTTCATATTTTAACTTATAGTGGTACACAAGATTGATATATAATGTTCTTCATGCTTATTTTCTGACTTTCTTTTCCCTTAATAATTACAATATAAGAACCCATTATAAGATGGTAAATCCCTGCATTGCATGAGCTTCTTCGCTTAATGCTACATTTAATTTTTCATTACAGGCGGAGAAGATAGGATTGGACTATATGGACGTGGAAGGACTGAAGAAGCAACAAGAACAAGAAACTGGTCAAGAAGCTTGCCAAAAAGTACCATGCCTTTCTAGCATCTGAGACTGTCATCAAGCAGATCCCTCGTCTCTGGGGCCCTGGTCTAAACAAGGCAGGCAAGTGCTTAATTTTATTACAACCCTCCTAGTTGTATCTGTAAACTTTGAGATCTTTTAGCCATTTTTGGATGAACTCATATGCCTGTTTAGAAGTAGGGAATGTGGTCATGATTAGAGAGGTCTATCGTTTATCATGTTAACCCTCTTTGATATGCCAATGCAGGAAAGTTTCCAACATTGGTGACTCATCAGGAATCCCTCGAGTCAAAAGTTAATGAAACAAAAGCAACAGTGAAGTCTCAACTTAAGAAGGTTCTGTGCATGGGTGTTGCTGTGGGAAACTGTGGTATGGAGGACAAGCAGATCTTCCAGAATGTTCAAATGAGCGTAAACTTTCTTGTTTCGTTGCTGAAGAAGAATTGGCAAAATGTAAGTTCAACTGCCCTCAACCTTTAGTGAGGTTTCAATATTTGGGATTTCAGCTGGATTAGAATACTCTCTATGTACAGCAGTTAAGGTTGTTACTTGCAATTATATGTTTTCACTACTATTATCTAAAATGGTCTTCTTATCTTTTTATATCCATGTTTCTTCCATAATATTCGATGCTCTATTTACATTCAGGGTTGTTACTTCCAATTATATGTTTTCACCAGTTCTATCTAAATGGTCTTTTATATATCTGTGTTTTTGCCATAATATTTGATGCTGAATTGCCCAATTGGCCAAGTGGTTGATTTTGGGAAGAGTTTTCAAGTTGAGAAGAACAACGATAAAAAAACATGGTTATGATTTGCATTTGAAGCTCTGCTTTATGCATTTATGGCTATGGAAGTCCTCCATTGGCTAAGCTATACTTTTTGTATTGCCTTGGAACAATGTCTAGAGTGTTGAATGTAGTTCACAACACACATGGTTCTATTTTTATTAATAGATAGACTTCTTCACAAGAATTAATTGAGGAGTTGTACGTGTCTAAGAATGGGACCAATGAACGGTTGTGTTTAGGATCACTGAACTAGAAACAGTTTTAACCCGGAATTTAAGTGGATAACCTTGCCTGTTAAGTGAACTTGCTTTCGGGAATCTACTTCACTAGAAATGGAACTAACTCTAAAATTTTTATGTCCTGATTTTTAACTGCTTCATTTACAGTTTCGGTACCTATTTGTTATAATGTCTCCTGTTGCTCATCATTCATCAGTGCATAGAGTTTATTATGATTTTGAACTCTACTCATTTCTCGTATATGCTTTGTGTTACATATATATCTATGACAATTCTGTGATCATTTTTTTTTTATTATATTTTGAGTGGTTATTCATTAGTTGTGCTTTGTTGTCTGCAAATCAGGTGAGGTGCTTGTACCTGGAGAGTACGATGGGAAGGCCAGTCTGCGTCTTTTAAGAGGTTCTTGTACTTCGTGGGATTAGCTGTGTAGTACTAGTGAGTGGTAATGCATCCAGGCATATATTAGAGTTTTTGGGAGATCTTCAGATTGCCGTTTTTGTTTTGTTTGTGTTTTTTTGGATAGCTTTGTTTGAACTTTAAGTCAATTCTGTGGCTTAAATTTTGATTGGGCTTATCTTGCTGGTTGAGAAAGACAAAGGTAGTGTTTGATAGAGTTTTAGAATTATGATTTGAGAATATAGTTGTATTTTGAGTTTGTAAGTTTCGGAATTATGATTTGAGCGTGGAAAATTTATTTGGTTATGAGTTTTGAAAAGAGTTTTAAATTGAGTGATGTGACATGATATTTGATATAAAAATTTATAACTTATGATCAAACATAATTCAAAATTCATAAATTTTTTAAAAAAAATTTCACAAATATTTTTTTTTGTAATATAAAAATAATAGGTGCAAAAAAAAAAAAAAAAGAACAAAGTTTCGGTCAACTGGCTGGACAATCGGTGGGACGACTAGTTAGCTCAAATTTTCTAGCCTTGGAAAGAGTTTTTAAAAGTGGATGTGAAATTAATTTTTAAAAATGCTAAACAAATATTATACTCAAAAGTGAGTGTGGAGTTATATTTTAAAAGTTCATCAAATGAAGGATTTACTGCAGGTGTTTTCTTTACTTCGTTTTTTATATGAATTGCTCATATTTTAATGCATCCTTGCCTTCTACATAGATAATGGCTTTTTTATTTTGAAAATCTATACCAAAGTGTTTGATGTAATTTTTGTATTCCACTTATGAGTGAGAAATAATTTAAATAAATTAAATGTTTTTTTTAAACAGTAAATTAGATAAAATTGAAAATTGAAAATTGAAAATTGAGAAACAAAAAAATGATTCTTTTAGCTTTTACTTTTTTATCATTAGCTTTCAACATACAAATGCCTTGCTAGAACATGGCTTGCTATTAAATGAAACAATAATGATTTATATCACTAAAAAACAGATCACTAATAGCACTAATGTATTTGGAATGCTAAAAAAGAAAGACATAGCCCGGATCTCCCTCCTCTTTGGCACTCTTCAGTCCGGCTTCCTCCAGCCATTTCATTAGATGGAGACGCGTGGCGTTTGGCAGATCTGAAGGCACCAAGGAGGCCACATCTATGTAGTTGCTGAGTTAACAAAACGATACCGAAATTAGTCGTTTTGGGTTAACGGAAGGTGACTAACAGGATGATTCAACACTTATAATAAATAAAATAGTAAATGATTCAATTTAATAAAAAATTTCAAACCCAAAATTAAATTTTAAGCCAAAAAAAAAAATAAATTCCAACAAGTTAAATTTTTTTTTTTAAAAAAAAAAAAATTAGTTGACCGGCCGGATGTCCGGTCAGACCAAAATTTTTTTTTTTTCTTCCTTTTCTTGAGAGCTCCAATGAGTGCAAAGAGATTGGCTTTCTGATGTTCCCTGCCTGAATCAATTACATAACAAATGATGTTCAGCTAATAGAGTGATTGGCTTCTATAAAGATAGTCTTTGTGTAACAAATCATAGTATTTGAAATCTAAGCTAATCTATTTTATAACAAATCAGATTTCACTAGTAGTCTTCAAAGATAGTTTACACAGAGACTATCTTTGAACATCAGGCAGGAGATGTTTACACAAAGACTCTTTGAGATCAGATTTCCTTTTCTTGTTTTCCCACATTAATTGCAGCATATTAGACTGAAGTTAAAGGGAACTCTATGAAACAGCACAAAAGCAACCATAATTTATAAAACATGATGGTGACAGTTTCAAAATCTAGAAGCCATATATTTAGAAATTAATGCTCATCAATACATCCTTGTAAACATCACACCCTTGTAAACAATCCAATTGCACAATCTCAGTGAATTCAACTCAACCACATTAGTGTTGTCCTGCAATACGTCCTTGTAAACAATCTCATACCCACCTCATCAAATATGCCTATCAACAACAATATCTACAAAATCAACTCTTGCGAGATATTCTTCATTATCCAAAAAATAAAATTTCATACCCAAAAAAAATCACCTCTACGATTCAATGGACCATATAGCAATAGAAATATTCACAATTTAAATTGACAATAAACATTCCCAAATTTAATGTTAACAAAAATCTTTCACTTGCAACAATCTTCATCGGTCTCCAAGAATTTCTGGATATATTGGTGTAGGGGAATTCCGAATAATGTTTAGATTGGGAACCTATGAAGTAAAAAGCATAATCAGAATGAGTTCAAAGCATAGAATTGAAGGATATCCACCATAATTCATGTTACATACCTGATTGTAAAGTGTGCTAGTCGAGCATTGTGATAAGTTAAGCAAAGCAAATCATTGAAGTAAGGCTCAGAAGTTGGCATATTGAGGCTCTCCATTCCATGTCCAAGGCATTGAATTTGGTACTTCAGCTAATGGTTGCCTCATATGTGGGAGTATATTCAAAGATATATGTACATCCTAGAAATTGAAATTTCTTGAAAAGAACTCGAATAAATTTAAAAATGTAAAGATAAGAACACAAAAAATTAAGTATTACCTGCATTGAAGTTGGTATTTGAACATATGGTGGCATCATACATGGGAGCATATTTGAAGATGTTTGTACATCCTATCAAGATAAGAACTTAGATGAAACCAAGTAACATAAATTGAAAAATTTAAAGAATGTAAAGATCATAATTTTTTTTTTTAAATAATACCTGAACGCGTTACTTTTTCTTTCTTGAAGTCTCCAATGCCTTTTCCAAGCTACTTTTAATCCGTCGCCTTCCACGAATGGGGTCAATCCTTTTCTTCAGTCCCTTCGCTTGAATGACATTTTCACTGCCCTCATTCGTTTTCCTTGTAGAGCTAGCATCATTTAAGTTTAGTGGTCCATTGGTGATACGTATGTTGGATTTATTTTCTAATGTGGCCCAATAGCCTGCATATTTTTACATGTTTTATTTATTTGGACTCCACAATTAGATAAAGTCAATATTATATATAAAGTTCAGTAATCAGAATTTAAATATAATCATTCTTCTAAGATAAGAAAGAAACCTTGATGGATTAGGAATTCTTCTGATAGAGTTTATTTGGCCCTCTTCTCTCCTCTATATAAGAATGGGTGACTCCCCTTTCATATCATGAGTATTTTTTCATCACTTTAAGTTTTATAGTCATCCTAATTAAGAGAGATAGACAGAGGACGGTGAGCCAAGAATTCAAGGTTCAACTATTAGGGGTATTTTCTCAACTTCTCTAATTCAATGGCTGACAAAGGTATGTTTGTTTTATTCTTGAGTTGTATTGAATTCAAGATCTTGTTAAGTTTAATTTCGCATTATTATTATGGTTACATGTATTATTAATACTTACATGTGGTATCAGAGCTTTAGTTTTGTGAATCAATACACCTAGGAATAATAATATATTTATGATATTGCTATTAATAAACGGTACCTTGGTTTTATTAAAAGTATTGACTTTGAAATATTATCTCAATTTGTTTGTATTGATCAAACGTGTAATACACCTTTTTGATTTTTGTTATGCTATTAACATGCTCTCCATAACCCTTTACAATAAGCATATGCATAGCCATGACTTTAAAGTTTGCATGATAATAGTCCACTTATCTGCCATATAGGTTGGTTGGTTAAATTTCAAGTTAAAACCTTGCCTTCTTATTAGAGAATTGGACAATTTTTTTTAAAAAAAAACAAGCCACGATAAAAAATTTGACTTAGGCCGTTACTTAGTCATTGCACAATCCAACTAATTTTGCTACCAATTTTGGTTGACTTGGTACATCAAAATTGATTACAAATTATTGCATTAAAAGTGATTTTAGAATTCGTTGAATCATTCAGTCTATTAAATAAATATTTGATTGTATTACGTCAAAGAATTATGGTTTTATCTTGTCTGATTATGTACATTTTATTATTAATATTTATATATTTTCATGATCTAAAATTGATATCATGATATAATTTTGTGACATTAATTATTAAATATTGAAGTGGTTAATTCATATTAGGTGTAATTCTTATTGACCATTATATGAGATATTCATAATTGTCATATTATATATATATATATATATATATTCATGTTTGTCTAGAGTTATTATTATTATCATATTGGTAATTGCAATCACATAAAAGAAATTCTAGAAATCATTAAATAGTGATTGAATTAGTGATAATTAAATAACTCAAATTAATGAATAGAGAATATTGTTGGTTAGTTCCGTATTCATAGGATTTACTAATTTAGTAGCCGCCAAAGTGGCCTAAATTTGTAAAACTTATGAATATATAACTACATAAAAGAATTGTTAAAAGGGTAACATTAAGGTTGATAATATTCTCAATTGCAATTATAATTAAGAGATTAAGACTAGCCCAAAGGAGAGTCACTTTCAAATAATTATAAACTGGGTAAGATAATGTAACTTATGTAATTTGACAGATTAGAATTGAATACCCAAAGGTAACATGACTAGCTGAAAAATTACATAAATTACTTTAGACCTACATAAGTGATTCTTGACGAGTGGACAATAGATATACCTAAGTTTTGCCCAAAGGAAAGACTTATGTGATATCAATAGTTCATCATAATTCTCAAAGCTTTAATATGTATATTGTTTATGCCTTTTTCCGTGTTACTTATGAGATCTTGTGTTAATACCTCTTAAGATCTGTCAAAAAGATAGCTTGCTATCTAAGGTGGTTGGACTTAGAAGGAAGGCTATATTGACTCCTCCAACCTTCTTGAGATCTTACTTGGTTATTGACCAAAGGACTCTTTAGTGACGTTACCCTAACGCTTAAAGTAAAATTTGGTTAAAGGCTGTTAAAGATTGACAAACCACTTGCTGGCACTATTATGGTTGAATTAACAACAATGAAATATAATGGCCACCGAGGAGTTTAGGATCGCATCCTCAATATGGCAACAAAGTTATAAAACTTAAAACTTTAGGGATGCAGATTGATGAAACTTTCCTCATGCAGTTTATTCTCAACTCACTTCCATCACAGTTCGGTACATTCAAAATTCACTATAACACCAATAAAGATAAGTGGAGTTTGAATGAGCTGACTAATATGTGTGTTCAGGAGGAAGTGAGGTTGAGGAAGGAAGGACGTCAAACTGCATTGCCTGTAACTCATGGAGCTATAAAGAAAAAGATGGGCAAGTTTGTAAAATCAAAGAAAAATCCACCAAAGAAAAAGAATGAACCTGGGGAAAAAAATCAGGCTCAGAATGGTTTCACTATCAAGTGCTACTTTTGTGGCAAGAAGGGACATGTGAAGAAAGACTGCAGCAAGCGAAAGGCTTGGTTCAAAAAGAAATGTAAGAAATTTTCTTTTGTTTGTTATGAATCAAATCTTGCTGAAGTATCTTCTAATACTTGGTGGATTGACTCTGGGGCCACGATCCACATTACAAATGACATACAGGGATACCTCTTAACCAGGAAACCGAAGGAAAGTGAAAGATTTGTCTATATGGGGATCCGTCTCAAAGCTGAAGTCGTAGCTGTAGGAACCTACCGACTGATCTTAGAGACGGGTTCATCAGATGGATCTAGAAGACACTTTTTATATTCCTTCAATTTCTAGGAATTTAGTTTCGCTATCCAAATTAGATCGTGTTGGATATTCAGTTTTATTTAGTTGTGGAAAACTCAATTTAATGTTTAATTCAATAACAATTGGTTCCAGTAATTTATGTGATGGTTTATATAAAATTACCTTAAATCATCAGTTTGCACAATCATTAGTAACTCTGCATTCGAATATTGGTTTAAAACGTGGTCTAATTAATGAACAATCCTTAATCTTGTGGCATAGACGGTTGGGGCATATCTCTAGAAATAGAATTGAAAAATTGGTGAAGAATGGGATTTTGGAAAACCTAGACTTCATTGATTTTGAGATATGTGTGGATTGCATTAAAGGAAAGCAAACCAAACACACCAAGAAAGGTGCCACAAGAAGTAATGAGCTTCTTGAGATAATTCATACAGATATTTGCGGGCCACTCAACATCCCATGTCTTAGTGGTGAAAAATATTTTATCACATTTATAGATGTCTTCTCACGTTATGGATATGTGTATCTAATTTATGAAAAGTCTCAGGCTGTTGACATCCTTAAGGTGTACATAACTGAAGTCGAGAGACAATTAGATAGAAAGGTTAAAAATAGTGAGATCAAACAGGGGTGGTGAGTATTATGGTAAATATGATGAGTCAGGCCAAAATCGTGCCCCATTTGCCAAATTCTTAGAAAAGAAAGAAATTTGTGCTCAATATATAATGCTTGGTACGCCACAACAAAATGGAGTTGCTGAAAGGCGTAATCGTACACTTAAAGATATGGTTAGGAGTATGTTAAGTTACTCAATTGTACCTATTTCAATGTGGGGTGAAGCTTTAAAGAATGCAATGTATATCTTAAATAGGGTTCCTAGTAAGGCGGTCCCAACAACTCCTTTTGAGTTGTGGACTGGTAGGAAACCTAATTTAAGACACTTACATATTTGGGGTTGTCCAACAGAGGCAAGAATCTTCAACCCACAAGAGAAAAAGTTGGACTCAAGAACAATATCTGGATATTTTATTGGTTATCCAGATAAGTCTAAAGGGTACAAATTCTATTATCCTAATCACAGTATGAGGATAGTGGAGACTGATAATGCTAGATTCCTAGAGAATGGTGAAATTAGTGGGAGTGAGAAAACACGAGTGGTGAATTTCAAGAAAAATTAGGGTGGATGTCCCAACATTTGACCCTTATCAAAAAATTGTTGTACCTTAGACTTTTCCATAGGCAGAGGGAAACGAACAACATAATAAAAATCTTTCACTACCTCATGTTTCACCACTTCATGAAGATACCACCATTGAAAATATTATCGAACCACCACAACCGGCAGTTCTGAGAAGATCTCAGAGGGAAAGAAAGCCTGTCATTCCAGATGATTACATGGTGTATCTACAGGAATCTGATTTTGATATTGGGATTAACAAAAATCCAGTCTCATTTTCACAAGCCATGAATAGTGATGATTCTTCTAAATAGGTCAATGCTATAAATGAAGAGTTAAAATCCATAGAACAGAATAGTGTTTGGGATCTCATCGAATTGCCTAATAACTGCCAAAAGGTCGGGTGTAAATGGGTCTTCAAGACCAAGCATGACGCAAAAGGCAATATCGAACGATTTAAAGCTAGACTTGTTGCCAAGGGTTTTACTCAAAAAGAAGGCATAGACTATACAGAGACCTTCTCTCTAGTATCTAAGAAGGACTCGCTTAGAATCATCCTAGCATTGGTAGCTCATTATGACTTAGAGTTGCATCAAATAAATGTGAAAACTATTTTTTTAAATGGGAATTTGGATGAAGAAATTTATATGGAGCAGCCAAAATGATTTGCAAAGAAAGATAAAGAACATTTAGCTTACAAATTATAGAAATCCATATATGGCCTTAAACAAGCTTTCAAGCAATGGTATTTAAGGTTTAATGATACCATTATCTTTTTCGGATTTAAGGAAAATGCAGTTGATCAGTGCATATATCTGAAGGTTAGTGGGAGCAAGTTTATTATTTTGGTGCTATATGTGGATGACATTTTGTTAGCTAGTAATGACCTTGGCTTATTGCACGAAACCAAGGAACATCTCTCCAAGAACTTTAAAATGGTTGATATGGGTGAGGCAAACTATGTTATTGGCATAGAGATCTTTAGGGATCGATCTCGAGGATTGCTAGAACTATCTCAAAAAGGATATATTGATCGTGTTTTGGAGAGATTCAATATGCGATTTTGTTCATCCGGTGATGCACCAATCACGAAGGGTGATAAATTAAGTGAAAAACAGTATCCAACGAATGACTTGGAAAGAAAACAAATGAAGGACATTCCATATGCTTTGAGGCTACAAATCATGCTTTATGGTTGCGAAATTTCATCTCAGGACTTGGTGTTGTTGACTCAATTGCCAGGGCGTTGAAGATATATTGTGACAATATCGCAGCAGTTTTCTTCTCTATGAATGGAAAGTACTCTAGTGGTTCCAAACACATGGAAGTAAAGTACTTAGTCGTTAGAGAAAGAGTCCAGAAACCACAAGAGTTAATTGAAAACTTAAGCACCTCTCTTATGATTACTGATCCATTCACAAAGGGATTACCACCAAAGACAAATAAAGAGCATGTTATCAGGATGGGTCTTTTAAGCAAAACCCTTGATGTGTATGGTTAATCGTGAGTGCTTATTTTTATTTGACACTACTTGCGCAATAATAATTTTGTTTCTATTTTTCCTGTTTCTAAAGTGTGTGTACACATTAATTTGAATATTAATAAACAGGGAATGTCTTAACAAGACAAATTATAGGGGCTTTTCAGCAAAATAATTATATATCCCGATAAAGGACTGGGTTGGTGAAGGTTATCAATGGTGTAGTGCATAGAAGGAAATATGACATAAATGTTATATAACCACTATGACTCGCATTGGTGATCTGAAGTAATCACAGTATTATAGTTTCTAATATATCTGAACTTATTGGCTATTTTTAAAATTCGTGATCACGTGTTAAAGTTTTTAATGTGGAATCCAATGAGTCAAAAAATTTTATAAGTTGCATTTTGGAAAAACTCATAATTGCATCATAATCGGCTTAATGGGCCAAGTGGGAGAATGTTGGATTTATTTTCTAGTGTGGCCCAATAGCCTACATATTTTTACATGTTTTATTTATTTGGACTCCACAATTAGATAAAGCCAATATTATATATAAAGTTCAGTAATTAGAATTTTAATATAATCACTCTTCTAAGATAAGAAGGAAACCTTGATAGATTAGGAATTCTTCTGATAGAGTTTATTTGGCCCTATTCTCTCCTCTATATAAGAATGGGTGACTCCCCTTTCATATTATGAGTATTTTTCCATCACTTTAAGTTTTATAGTCATCCTAATTAAGAGAGACAGAGAGAAGAAGGTGAGCCAAGAATTCAAGGTTCAACTATTAGGGGTATTTTCTCAACTTCTCTAATTCAATGGTTGACAAAGGTATATTTGTTTTATTCTTGAGTTGTATTGAATTCAAGATCCTGTTAAGTTTAATTTCGCATTATTATCATGGTTACATGTATTATTAATACTTACAACGTCTACGCAACTTATTTTGAACAAATGCAAGTAATTTTTGCCCTTCTTGAACACAATCTTCATATGTTTCTTCCAATTCAGATGCCTAGGATAAAATCATAGTAAAAAGGGAGCACAATGACTTGTATCTGTTACTCTGTTCCAACTTAGGGTCAGCTTGAATGTCGCGCCCTTTGTAATCTTGGAAAATTTTAGCTCTGGCTAATTTGGTCTACCTTTTCAGGATATATTAGCCATTATGATCATTTCATCTTTAAGAACCTTAACAACATGACTACACAATATTCCTTTCATCTCAAACAACCTACAAGAACAAGACAAATTACCATCTTTGTCTTTCTTCACTTCACGCATTGTAGATTGTCGATATGCTTTGACAATATAAACCAAACAAGCACCCTTGTGAACACAATTTGCTACGTATAACTCAAGTGAACCCACATATTCATCTTGAAATTTTTCAAAGATAGTCTTTGTGTAAACATCTCCTGCCTGAATCAACATCAGAACTTGGACGTTTATCCTAGGCAACTTATATGACAATGCATACTCAACTTCATATTCCTTATATCGTTTCTCATTAAGCACCATTTTGAAGTGAGTGAAAAATTGAATCAAATTGTAATCTGATCTCAAGTGCTCTTTCAAATAAGCATTTAAGCTCTCACTAAGTTGTGTGCTCTTCATCCATGCTGACCATGTCCACCTAACATATGCCCTAACCCATTTTTTCCTTAAATGAAAAATGTTTTACACCCATGAATTATCACGAACATCAAACTTATCTAACATAGCATTCCAAGCTACAAAAAATTCATCTTCCTCCTCATACTCATCTATAAACTTTCCCAAAACACTTCTTACCCCACCAGGACCGCTAAAAATGCCACTCATATGTTTTACAGCATTTTGCATCATATGCCATGTGCAATCCTATGATATGTGTTAGGCATCACATATGAAATAGCCTTAGCCATTGCTGCATCCTGATCTGTGAAAATAGTTTTTGGATGTTTATTTGACATTGCCTCTAAAAAAGTTTTAAACAACCATATAAACGAATCGGTTGTTTCATCATACATCAATGCAGCTCCAAAAACAATGGTCTCTCAGTGGTTATTGAAGCCAACGAAAATAACAAAAGGTCGGCTCTCTCTATTAATCTTGTATGTTGTGTCAAATGTTACAACATCCCCAAATCGACCGTAGTCAATTATCATTCTAGCATCTGCCCAAAAAATATTTGTTATTTTCTCTTCAATATCCAACTGCACAGAATGAAAGAATAAAGGATTTTGTACCGTCTGATCTTGAAAATACTTCAATATGCTCCATGCTTCACCAAATTCCAACATTCTTTGTCTTTTTGTTCTTAAATAATTCTCTTGATCTTTTTTTCAAAAACCCAACACATTCCTTTCCACCTGCCTCTCTACCCATTAACTCATAGGATGACCTAAGAGGTATTCCACAGTCATCTACTAAATCTATTTCAATATATTGAGAGGTGGAAATTTTTCTTTGGGAAGGAAGCATATGAGCACATGCACTTACTACAAGAGAATGGTTGTGTGTTTCTACAAAATTGATAACTCTATACTTCCCAATTTGCCTAATTAATTTAATGCTCAATAAAGCACCACAACCGGTCCTTGTCTTCGCCCTAGGAATCCTTACAGCAAAATCTCTTTTATCAGATTTTCTAAGACCCTCCTTAGAACAAACAAATGTCCTTGAAGTAATTTCACCGGTCTTACTTTTGTGAGCATATTCTTTTCTAATACTAAATCCAACTCTTCCTCCATAAGAATTATAAAATTCATAAGCTGATTGTTTAGAGTCAAATTCCATACCTAATATGGATTTACATTGTGTATCATCCTCGCCATGAACATCCATTTGGGTAACAATTGTTAAATCATCCATTTTCGATATATCCAATACCTAAAATGCAAAAAAGTAAACATGATTTTTTATCTAAGAAATATGTGAAAGCAGTACATGGTTTAATGTTCTTAAATGATATTGAGGCTCTGTTTTGCACATTAATGTTTTGTTTCATACTATCTACAAAATCAATTTTTTCTTTTTCTAAATATTTGATTTGTGGAAAAATGATTGTCTTCTCCTAAATCAATAGAAAAACTTTACAGAAGTATCTAAAAGCCTAACCTTGATTGATATGACAAATTTGTTTCTGCTTAAGAGTGAAAAAAATCTGTTCAGTGAAATAAGAGCATCATATACATACTAGATTTTAGGTGGGTTCTCTAAAATTACCAGATTTATGAGCATCATCTATAAATGAGCATATATTAATGAGTTCTCAAAAAGATAGACTATTGCTAATCTGTTCAGTGAAATATATAAATGAGATATATATATGCTCATTTATAAATGAACATATATAAATGAGCATGAAACTATTGTTTCTAGATTTTAGGTGGGTTCTCAAACAGACTAGCAAACATATATAAATGAGCATCTGACTTCCAGATTTTCACCATGATTCACATCCATGTTTGCAAGTCCATGATTCATTGAGGCATTTCATCATACACTTGGAATGGATTTGAAACCCCCCCCCAAAAAAAAAAAGACGAAAAATAAAATACTACAAATCTAACCTTTGGTGTCTACAATTGTTTGGGTAAACAAAGATTTTCAAATGATAGAGTCCAGGGATGGCAAAGCCTTCTATCGTCGATTGATTATAAATGGAAAAAAAAAATTAAATCATACATAGGGGACTCGGTTCTGAGAAAGAGAGAGAGCGAATCGGGGATTGGGTTCTGAATTTATGAAAAAGGCGGGAGAAGGGATCTGAATCTGGATATGTAATTCAAAATAAATAAATAAAAAAACTTTCCATTACATACCTCCATCTGGCCAAAACAATAGAACTTGGCGTCGTTTTGTTTGTTTCTTGAGCTTCACAGACATGGCTCCTTTCTCGCCCGTCAAATCCGTTGTCACCACGCATCTCCATCTGGTGGAATGGCTGAAGGAAGCTGGACGGTAAAGCGCTGGAGATGAGATGAATCCACATAGCCCACTGTCACATCATTAATGGTGATATTAGAGCACCACTTTTAGTGCTCTCAACCATTTTTCTAAATGAGACATATAGATAGCTTGGTTTGAGCTTTATTGAGCACTAGTGAGGCATTGATTTAACCCTTCAGGTAGTATTTGATTGATTTGAGATGAAATGATCATTTTATTAGGATGTTTATTTTTTTAGTTTATTAGAAAAATAATAAAAATAGCTATCACTATTGTAATTGAATGATTATTCACTAGGAGATTATTGAATGAGTAAGTTGATTAAAAATTAATTTTTTGACTTTTTTTTTTGTGAAAAAATATGCAAAAAAATGAAAATTATTCAATAATCCTGGAATATCACGTGGCCATACTCCAAATTAATTACCAATTACTTAGTCCTATGTTGTTCCTCATCTTCAACATAAATTTTGGACCCTATCCCTCTCTATCAATCAAAACCTTATGGAGCATTATGTGTCCATACTCTGAGAATACTAAATAATCACCCCCAAAAAAAATAGAGAGATGAAGCAATTTAAAAAAATTTAAAAGTCAAAAAATTAACTTTTAACTCATATGCCAAAATAGGCCTAGTCTATTTTACTTTTGTTCACATTGCTGAAACTAAGGCCTCGTTTAGGAACATGCTTTTTTAATAATTTTTTGATATTTTGGCTAAAATATGATGCAAAAAAATTAGTATGTTTGGGATGAATTTTTAATTTTTTAAGAAAAAATGTGTAAAAAGTAAAGAGAAAAATAAATCTTTGACTTTTTGAAATAGATTATTGACTTTTTTTTTAATGACTTTTTAACTTTTTGACTAAAAAAACACTTACCAAACGAGGCCTAAGGAAAGCATTTGTGTTAATCTTTAACGGGTATATTTGAATTTAGATTTGCGGAGAAAAAGGTATAGAAAGGAAATTAAGTGAAAAAAGTTACTATATTACTATTTTTCTTGGTTGTGTTGAATGAGAAGAAAGTATAAATGGATAAATAATTTTCAAAAAATTATATTTTTTTGGATAAAATCTAAAAAAGTGAGTACTTATAAATAATTTTAATTTTTTTTTGAAAAATTTAAGATTTAAACATTAGGCTCTATTTGTTTCGACGTAATATGTTTTACATAAAAATATTTTTTTTATTTTTATTTTACGACATTTAGTTGACATTTGAAACAAAAATATTTTATTACTCAAAAGAGAAATTTTGATTTAATAAAATATCATTTATAATTTTTTAATGAGTTAAGATATTTATTTAAAAAGACTATATGTTTAAAAAATAATGAGTGAGTCAATTTCGTAAAAATTAACTTACGAAAATATTAAAAATAAGTCATTTTTGAGAAAATTATACAAAAATGTTTTACGCAAAACAAGCGAAATTAGGTTGTTTGGGGGTGTCCTAAATAAGTGCACTTTTTGTCTTTTTAGACCAAAAAGTTGAGGAAAAAATATGAATGTTTGGGTTAACTTTTTGACTTTTTATGAAAAAATATGTATTAAAAAATTATATAAAGAAGTGTGTAGGAGAATATTAGAAATATGTGTTGTACAGCCGTACAATCTGAGGGGTTGAATTGATGGTAATAAATGATTGGCTACTTTTCGGACATTGTACTAAATGGTTTTGTTTGGCCTATGGGGGCCATCACGGGTCCCTGTGTAGAACTCGTCAAGTACTATATGCCTATAAAAAATTACGTTGATCGGATGTCGATAACTATCTGATCAGATTTGTTTTTTTTCAATCGTTAATTATAATACCATCCATTTTTTGTTATATAAAACTGATTTGATCATGTAGTTATCGATATCCGATCAATATGATTTTTTACAAACATATAGTACTCGACGAGTTCTATACATTGAACGGTTCAGATTATCAAAACAGAACCCGTGATGGCCCCTACGGGCCGAACAACAATGTGTGAAAAGTACACCCAAATTGTGCTACTTTTCTTAACAAACGCTGCACAGCCGTACAATATACATGATTGCTGAGTTGTATGGATGTGTGAAAAATTAATTTTTTAATATTTTTTTTGATAAATAGTGATAACTTTTTAACTTTTTGAGTAACTTTTTTATTTTTTATCTTTTTGAAGAAATGTCAAACCTAAAATTGTAGTGACAGGCTAGAATCAAAGTATCGTTAGCCTACTACAATTTTTATATCATGGAATAAGAGAGCTGCTGCAGAGTTCTAATTAGAATTTTTGCCGTACAACTCTAATGAGTTGTCCAGGAATAAATAAATAAATAAAAAACAATGAAGTAAAAGATAAAAAAAAAAGAAGAAAATATGTTAAAATATTCTTTAAAAATAAATAAATAAAAATGGAAAAATGTCTCGTAACTCAAATTTTGTGACTCAAAAGTGGCTCAAATGGCCAAACGACGTCGTTTTGGTCATTTTTATGTTGTTCTGTACTCAAAACGACGTCGTTTTAGCCATTTGAACCATTTTTGAGCCACAAAATTTGAGTTACGCAGCATTGTCGATAAAAATGTGAGAATGACAAGACAGAGAAAGGTTCTTGGCCTCTGAAAATTATGTGTCAGAAAAGTGTTTCATTTAAGGACTTGAGATTTTCTGCAATAATTTTTGATATAATAATCATGTAATAGTAGTTTTTCACTCTTAAACCACCTTGATAGATTGTGTTTTGAAGTATAAACCACCATTACAAAACTTTTCATAAGATCTTTGGTTTGAGTTATTTTTGGTAACGTTTATGTTTTCAGTTTATATTTATAAAAATTTTATAAACTAGTTTTTGCTTATTTTTTATTTATTTTTAGAAAAATATAAACTACAAACGCGTTTGGTAATTGACAAAATATTAAAAAAAAAATTAAAATATAAAAAAAAGTAAGAAATGACAAGTGGTGGCAAGTGGCGCCGGAAGACGGTAGTGGAAAGTGGTGACGGTGGGTGGTGGGTAGCGGATGGTGGTGGTGGCGGCGGCGGCGGGTGGTGGGTAGTGGTGACAGGTGGGTGGCGGATGACGGGTAGTGGTGGGTGGGTGGCGGGTGGTGGTGGTGGGTGAGTGGGTGACGGTGGCGGGTGGTGGGTGGTGGTGGGTAGGGGTGTGCGCGGATCGGTTTTGTGCGGTTTGCGATTCGGTTTTGACCCGCCCACATCTATGCGGTTTGGGAAAAAGTCAACCCGCAACCGCCCGCAGTGCGGTTTGCGGTTTGTGCGGATAGGGTTTGCAAATGTGCGGGCGGTTGCGGGTGAGTGGGTGGGTGACGGTGGCGGGTGGTAGGTGGTAGCGAGTGGGTGGTGGTGGTAGTGGGTGGTGGTGGCGGGTAGGTAGTAGGTGGCTAGTGGTGGTGGGTGGCTAGTGGTAGCAGGTGGTGGATGGTGGTGGCAGGTGGGTGGTGAGTAGTGGTGGCAAGTAGGTGGCGGGCGGTGGTGGCGGGCGGTGGATGGTAGTAGCGGGTGGATGGCAGGTGGGTGGTGGCGGCGGCGAAGGGTGGGTGGTGGTGGCGAGTGGGTGGCAAGTGAATGGTTGGTGGGTGGTGGTGGTGGCAGGTTAGCAGTGAGTGGTGGTGGGGGATGGGTGGTAGTGGTAGAAGACGGTGGCGGAAAACGGTGGCGGTTGGTGGCTAGTGTTGGGTGGTAAAAAAAAAAACTCAAAACTCAAAACGGAAACACATTTTTTGTGTTTTCATTTTTTTGGCTAAATTTATAAACTAAGACCATTGATTTATAAATCAAAAATTTTACCAAACAAATTTTTATTTGAATTTTTAAAATTTTTATAAATATAAACAGAAAACTGAAAACGAAAGTGTTACCAAACGACACCTTAGATTTGTTCACATCTTCATTCTATTGGTCATCCTATCGACGATGCATTTTTCATATCCAAAACCAATAGAGCCGCCGTTTAGAAACTTTTTAATTTTTTTTTGACTATTTTAACCTGAGTTAAAATGCTTGATTTAGAAAGAACTTTTCGACTTTTTGACTTTTTTAACTTTTTTTGTGAGAGAATAATATAATAATTGTGGGTTGAATGTGATGTTTTGTTTATTGTAACTAAAATAACCTATTTTGTCTTTTGTGACTAAAATAGTCCAAAAAACTCTTGCCAAGCAATCTCATAATATATATATATATATATATATATATTTTATGTAGAACTTAATTTTGTATTTGGTTGAAAAATTTGAGAAGTAAAATAAAAAGAGAAATGGAAAAGATATATGAAATGTGAATAAAATATACATATATTTCATCCAATTTCACACACATTTTCCTTTTCTCTTTTCAAATCTCTCTCTAAATCTCTCAATCAAACACAACGTAAAAGTATAAAGTTCTTTACAAAAATAAAAAAACTAAAATAACCAAAAAAAAAAACAAAAACAAAAAACCACCAAAAAAGCAAACTCCTGACCGCAAAAACAGAGTTGATTTGCAAATCCTCTCAAAGGAAAATGAATCCATAGGAGTAAAAAGAGAATCTGTTTACATCAATCACAATGCATCAAGTCCTTATTTTCTGAGACTAACCTCCAAAAAAAATGAAAATAAAAAATAACATAGTTTCAAATATCCTTTTAACCATACAACAAATCTCACCAAATTTTCTCCATCAACACACAGGAGACATAGGGGGGAAAATGGGTTACACGTTGTACCAGGAAATGTAGTAATAATGGAAAATTGAAGGAACAAATCTTCTAATTGAGTAATACTATACAAACTAACAAATCTTACAAAATTTTCTTATTCACTGATGTGACATCTGTCATATTATCGAAGGGATTCAGTTTTCAAAGTTTATTTATTGCAGGAGACATAGGTTAGTGGGAAAATTTTATTAGTTTGTATAGCATTTTCCTTCTTAATAATAGAAGAAATCTAAGCATGTGCCCCATTAAAGCCAACTATTGATGATCCCTTCATAGTGCTGATAAGCAGAGAAGGTATTTGGTATTCATACACAGAAACTACTATTTCACCATGAAAGAACTTTTACAGCTGCAACCACCCACTGCACTTGGATTATCAGCTACCTGCACAGTAAACAGAATTTTAACACTGCAGCACGAGCAATAGAGTTTAAAATCGAGGCAATTTTTAAAAAATAATTGTCAAACTATTGCTCTTTGGACCACTTCATTGTTTGAGGTGAAATAATATGGAATGGAGAATCAAGCTAAATAACATGTAATGAGCAATCTTCAGTAGCGGTGGCGGAGCCAAAAAATTGATTTATATAATCAATAACTATGAGACTAATTATTTTTGAGCTAATATTAAGCATAAAAACTTAAATATTCATTACAAAAAAAATTAGTGTAAACTTTTATAAGTGCCACTGACAAGTATTTATATTTTGAAAACTTTCCATAATAGTATCATTATCAATGCCATAAAAAATATCACTTTATATATAAACCAAGTTATTGTTCATCAATTGATCATCCATTCGGTTTTGCAACCGATTATTCACAATATTAGTTGACAATACCCTCTAAATAGTAGATTATTCACAATATTAGTTGACAATACCCTCTAAATAGTAGCGGTTGCAAACTTGCAATTGGTGAGATTAATGTTGAGGTAAAAATCACAACAAATCAAACTTTCTAATTTTAGTACAAATCATCACATAAAAACCCCTAATTTCAACGCATTAAGATTTCTAATTTGGTACAAATAATTACAAATCAAAATTTCTAATTTTAGCAAATCAAATCATTTATAACACAAATCACCAGACAAAGAAGGTCCTAGATACTATGCAAGTTGAACCAAAATAATAAAATTTAATGTATTGCAAAAAAGCTCTAGCTAGTAAGAAGAACGCTGCAAATGGGAGTGTAGGGAGGCACTTGGGTTGCTGGTCACAATCTTATAAGTAAAAATAATAATAATAACCCTTGGACCCTTCTTAAGTCTGCCCAATAGCAGACACAAGCAACAGTTGATCTGGCAACTGCCCATTAATTCCGGTTTTCAATGGCTGTGACATATACATAAGCGGTCTATGAGATGGTTACTTAGAGCATCTCCAATGGTTTGCCATTAGAGCTGCTATTGCCATAATTTGGCAGCTGGAGATGAAAAGTGTGCTCCAATGGTTGGTTATGACAGTTGCCAAATTTGGCAAATGCCAAAGTTTGTGTTAAATTTGACACAAGTTTTGATAGCTGCCATAACTGCCAACTCATCAGGCAAAACCTCCCACCCTTTCTCCCAACAAAACATCCCTCCCTCCCTTCCTCCCTTCCTCCTCTCTCTCCTGCCATTTTTGCAGAACCAAACATAGAAACTGCGGTGTTCAGACGACCAGCAGGATGCCAAAATAACATCTGACCATTGGAGCACCATTGCTATAATTCTGCCATTTTCTACTATTCATTGGGAAATTATAGCATTTGCTATTAGAGATGCTCCTGATTGGGCCATCAGATGAATGTAGATCACACTAACATCATAATTTTAACTGCAAAGTTTGATTATGCACCTTTGATACGCTACTTAAGATCAGTAGACAATATCAGACCGAAAAGAACAACAATACAAGTTGCCCAAAAAACTGTTGGATCATGTTTGGTTGAGCTGATTTAGATAGTTTAATCTCAAAACATGTACTACAAGCTGCATTGATTGTTTATTTTCTTTTTCTTTTCTTTTTTTAAATTTAATTTTTATGAACTGCATAAATACGAAGAAATGCAACTTCTGGTTTTGCTGAAATTTAAGAGAATAGATTTTATCTGAAATGACAATTTGAAAAATAAATTGATAGAGAGAAAATAACTTGTATGTATTATTAATTGATGTATATTATATTACAAATGGTGAGGGGCTCCTTATATAGGAGATGTAGTGGAGTAGGTGGTAGTAGGTGGTAGTGGTAGGTGTGTAGTAGGTGGTAGTAGGTGGTGGTAGGTGTAGTAGGTGGAGTAGGTGATGGTAGATTTTAACAGCCCCCCGCAAACTCAAGGGGGATAGGAACTAACCAACTTGAGTTTGGAGAGAGTAACAAAACAAGAAAATAATCTGAAAAATAAAAAATGGATAGGAGACACTGTATGGTCGTGTCAGACCGTTGTAGAAGACTGTATGGTTATGGCAGACCGATGTAGAAGACAGTTTATGGGGTCATGTCGGACCGTTGTAGCAGACAATGTTGTGACAGTTGTTGTGACAGTTTACGGAGTCTTGCTGGACCCTTGTAGAAACTAACCGGAATCAATGTCGGGACAGTTTATGGGGTCATGTCGGACCGATGAAGGAGCTAACCGGAATCAATGTCGGGGCAGTTTACAGAGTCTTATCAGACCCTTGGAAAAGCTAACCGGAATCAAATGTCGGGACAGTTTACAGAGTCTTGTCGGACCCATGAAGGAGCTAACCGGAATCAATGTCGGGACAGTTTACAGAGTCTTGTTGGACCCCTAAAAAGTCGCACCCTCAAAAGGTGTGCCCAATCTTTCAAAAGGCGTGCCATCAAAAGGCGTGCCCAATCCATAAAAAGGCGTGCCATCAAAAGACGTGCCATCAAAAGGCGCGCCCAAGTTATAAAAAGATGTGCCGGACATGATGGCGAGGCGCGTCACCACATTGGCTTGCGCGCCCGTTTTGTCGTCCGGCGTCAAGTGGCGCACGATGCGCGTGTCTGCCATGTCTATTTAACCAAGACGGATGCTGAGGCAGAGGCAGAGGCAGAGGCTAAGACAAAAAACTGGCTAAAAAACTCTGAGAAACTCTTCGTTGTCTTGAGAGAGATACTCTGTCACACTCTGTAACCAACCCTTCTCTGAAACACTTAGCAACCCATAACATGGCCTCGTCTTCCCGTTCAGCTACCCAGAATATGGCCTCTTCGTCCCGTGGTCTGCTCACTCTCTTTCCCGACCTCAACGAGTCAACAAGAGAGATAACTGGTGCGGTGGCCAGTGAACCTCAACCAAGCGCCTCTGGTTTTGCTCCGTTGAACTTTCCGATGCGGTCGGTGGAGCAAAAAATGGCGGTGCAAACTGATATTGAGGCCAATCAGTATACTTTGAAGTCATGTGTGGAGACCATGACGGCGGTCACA
Source organism: Camellia sinensis (assembly GCF_004153795.1). NCBI lineage: Eukaryota > Viridiplantae > Streptophyta > Magnoliopsida > Ericales > Theaceae > Camellia > Camellia sinensis. Next base: position 1,571,364 of record NW_021027235.1, on the reverse strand, counting down.
AACTTGTCGCACCGGCTTCAGAGTAGGACAAATGAGAAGCAACAGTTAAACTCCCAGCTGGCTCTGCTCCAACGCATGTATAAGGATGCGCAAGCAGAGATAAGTGTGCTAAAGGCAGTTTAAATGCCCAACTGGCTCTGCTCCAACGCATGTATAAGGATGCGCGAGCAGAGATAAGTGTGCTAAAGGCGGAAAACAAGGAGCTGAAGCGGAAGGCCACCGTGATGTTCCGATTTGGAGGTCCGCCATATGCTGCAGTGGAGGAGCAGGGGGGAGTGAACGTGCTCGGTGGATTAGGAAGCACGGAGGCAGCATCGTCAAGGGTCACCCAGGACGGAGGCAAGAAGAAAAGACCGGCGGAATAGGCGAAGAAGTGAGGTCGGTTGGTGGCCGGCTGCAAAAAAGAAAACAGAGCTGTTGGTGTTGTGTGGTGGTTTGTCGTTGTTGTAGGTTTTTTTTTTTTTTTTTTTGTGTGTAAAAATGTGATCGGGGTGGATCCCTGAGATGAATAAAATATGGTTTGGTGTGCAAAGTTATATGGTATGAAGGGAATTGGAAAAAGATTAAAAAGAATGTGAAAGAAAAATAAAGAAAAAATAATAAAAATATATTTGAAATCAAAAATGAAAGATGGGGGAAATAAGGAAAGTGGTTTGGAGAAAATAAATAAAAATAATGGATTTATATAATAAAGAAAGTGGGGAACAAGAGTGTAATGAAAAGAAAAAGTATAGGTTGCATCGTGGGTCACATGGGTGAGTAAAAGAAAAAAATAAAGAAATGAGTGGTGGTGGAAAAAAGTAAAGTGGATGAAAAGAAAAAGGTGAAGATTGGTTTAAAAATAAAAAAGGAGTATGGGTGTGTGCAAAAAGTGGGTGGAGTGGTTGTCTGTGTGTTTTCCGGAAGAGAGAGTTGCCGAGAGGGAGAGGTGATGGGTGTGTCTCGTGAGAGACCCAGCTAGAGAGAGGAAGAGAAGAGAGCCCAATGAGTCTTCCGTTCCGTGGATATCTCGCCGTGGAGCGTCAGGTCACTTGGCTCTGAAAGAGGTAAAATGAAATGTTCACCTCAGAAAAAAATAAGCTACAAGAAAAGAGTGTCTTATTTGCTCCTCTTCTTGGCTTCACTGTACAGAACAACTCCGATGACAGTAAGCAAGTAGCCCATCATCCCTGTTGCTGAGATGGGATTCTTAAATATTAGAATGGAGATAACCATAGCAACAGTACCTTTAGCATTTCCCAGTACCTGGAGAGTCAGATCCGACTTGAGGAAGTTGGAACGCCATTGCTGGAAAATCTGTGTAGCTGAAAGATCTTCAAGCCACAACGCCATGGTTGAGATCGAGAAGAATCATGGCGGCAATGGAGAAGACAAGACAATGGTTCAAATCTCTCTCAAAACCATCGGTCCTTCTCCCTCTCTCCTCAATGTCCCCTCTCTCATCAAAGTGCAGGATCTGAGAAGATTGATTGCTGGGAAGGCTCATTTACCTATTGAGAATTTGAGACTTATTTTGCAAGGGAATGTGTTGCATGACAACAAAAATGGTTTAGATGAATTCGTCCAACTGAATAATGAAGATTCACTGATTGTTGCTGTCAAACCAAAGCCACCAGTTAAACATATTCAGGATGGGCTGGATGAAGATGATGATGAAGGTATGTGTAGAAAATTTTAGCGGACTAGGTTGAGGTCCGGCGGGCGGCCACGAGTTCCCCCCCCGCCGGTGAAGCGAAAAATACTAAGTGCTTAACCTTGCTCTGATACCATGAAAAATAAATTGATAGAGAGAAAATAACTTGTATGTATTATTGATTGATGTATATTATATTACAAATGGTGAGGGGCTCCTTATATAGGAGATGTAGTGGAGTAGGTGGTAGTAGGTGGTACTGGTAGGTGTGTAGTAGGTGGTAGTAGGTGGTGGTAGGTGTAGTAGGTGGAGTAGGTGATGGTAGGTTTTAACAAATAAGCAACAAATGAAAACAAAGAAAACTACAGAAATTCTCGCTTGCCATTTTACACCCTTGCTTCAAAAAGTGTACCAATCCCAAAAAGGGTATTAAGCAATCCAAGTCACCCTTTAGATTACATATGCTATTTTATGGCAAGGGTGAATCAACCCTGCCATTTATCCAAGTTCTCTCTCTCTCTCTCTCTCTCTCTCTCTCTCTCTCTCTCTCTCACACACACACACACACACACACAAGGATAGTACTTTTTCAAATGGTTATTCTCTCAAGACTTATATTGTGTTGTAAATCATATAAGCAAGATCTCATATTGTATTTGGACTGGCTTAATGTAACAACAATTTGTGGCATATGTTTTAATGTAACAACAATTTCTTGCCAATTGTTGTTACATTAACTTCTCTTGAAGTTCTTCAAACATTAAGAAACCCAACTGTACTTGCTTCCACTTGTAAGTAGTACTGAGGTTTAGCTCACAAAGGGGTGATACTCGCCAAATAATGGACCTCCCATTTTCAACCACTTCAGCAAAGATCAAAACTATCATGTTCTCTCCCCATTTCCACCTTTTATCCTTCATATAGAAAATCTCCTTATTTATAAATGTAAGATGGAGAAGGAAAAAAAGAAAAGAAAAAAAATACCTAAAAATTCCATTTCCAACGAACCAAAAAGATAATTTGCAGCCTCTTACAAGAAATCAAGTGGTAGATCATGGTATATAAACAAACTGATGATCTGGTTTATGCTTTAAACAACGCCTCTGATTAATGTAATACAAAACACACCATTTTTGTTTGTTTAGCAAGAGAGCGCTAGAAAGTGATGGAAATTAACTTCTCATTAGTTTGTTTCACAAGAGAATAGAGGGAAGTACAGAAAAGTAAGGATTCATGTACACTTATCAAGTAAACTTGGCTTTTTGTTTTGTGCAAAAACATAGGAAAAACCATATTTTGTCATGAAAGCGGTTTATGTGTAATTTAAATTCCAAATTTATCCCTCTTTTTCTACAATTTATGATTAGTTAACTGTGTCTAAACTCAGAATCATGCCATTCTTCGCAAGTAGTTTTAAACCAAGCAAAGGAAGAAGCATTTATTGGTAAAAGTTAAGGTGGGGGACTTTTAGAAAGAAAAGGATTATCAACCAACCACCACCACCATTTGATGGGACTTAAGGCTTGACTTGGTTTGGTTTGGGTTATATAAAGCCAAATACTAGCTTAAATATAAAGTCTTTTTTAATGGCTTCAACTTTTGGTCCTTTTGGGCCTTCCTATAGTACTTTTGGCACCTTTAACTTGGATGAAAAATTTCAGGGCAAACCTCTAACTTCCTATGTAGAGATCCTCAGCGCTCATCTCTCATATAAAAACCAGCTTATAACTTCCATTTAATCACAATAACAGTAAGCAATTTTCAGAGGTGTTTAATATAGACACATCAATAATATCCATTTCTCTATTGTACTTAATTTATGTTAATTGTTAAATAAATCTATACTTAAATGCTAATAGCTACCTGCCATAGTGGTTTTCCTGGTGATGATAATATTATACAGCTACAAAATCAAATCTCAATCGGTTCACCAGATAACATGTTTTCTTCTTGGCATCAATAACACTATGAGCTATGTGATCACCAAACCAAGAGTATAACTGCCCCTTGCATAATGAATATCCTACACTTGATAACCTGTCAGGCCTAATATTTCCATTGCTTCATTAATAGAAGGCTAAAAATTTAATATTTACCACATAATCAATTCTCAAAAGAAAGGTAAATCCACCGAACAAGGTTTAAAATCAACATACAATTGGCCCCTTTTTCCAGTAGGTTTTAGTAACCATGGCAGAGTTCTCATATATGTAATTATCCATGTCTACAGTTAAGCTACTGTAGCGGCTGATAAACTGAAAATAGGATGCAAAACCTTCTAAGAGCGTATCCTCATGCCCATGTTACATTGTCCTAGATGCTAATAAGTTCCACCATACCAGAGATTAAGTTGCACCTATTCAACTCTATCAACTTTCATAACATAATCATACATATAAGAACATTTCAAACACAATCAACCCCTACTAAGTGAGTGTTCAGAACAATTAAAGTGATGATATACAATGCAGACAAGCATTGTTGATACGATGACAACCATAAACAATAAAACATGCACAGCAAACAAGTTAAGGTAAGCATACCTGGAAACCGGAGCGGATCAACTCCTCAACATAATCAACACTTGAACCTTTTACAAAGTCAAATGAAATTTTATCGACCACCAATTTAACTCCATCCCTCTCGAAAAGTCTATATGCATTGGAGAATAATTAATATGTGACAAAAGAAAAAAGCATAAAAATTGCAAGGTATATACTTAATTGCAAATGGATTGAGAAGTTCATGCACAGCTTACAATCGGCTTGGTAGTGAGTAGCAAACAAACAAACAAATCTCAAGGTCTTACGTTGCACTCATTTCATAAACAAGACAAGCCAAAGCAAGCCCAAGCACGGTTCGAATGGTTCACGACTATGATCTGATGCCAAGGATGTATTATAAGATATATGGCTCTTTGTTTCATACTTTCATGTGTCATAATAATTCATAAGAGATTATATCTATATTACATTTTATGTTTGGCATTTTTGTGTAAAATCTGTTTCAATTGATAACTAAGCTCGCATTGACTGGGAAATGACAACATGAGACACTGATTTCATTCTCTAGCTCAATTTGAGCTGAGTTCAAGCTCTCTCAAATTTTGATTAGCTGAGCTTGGAGGATATTAAGCTTGGCTCGGTTCATTTGCAAACCTAATAGAAGCACATATCTTAGAAGACAAATACAAGAATCGTTTTGAGTAGAAAGCTGAGGGAAAACCTGTCATCTGCATTGGTTTTGTCATCGAGAGAGAAGTTATACTGGAACCCAGAACATCCACCAGCCTCTATGCTCAACCGTAGCATATTTTCCTTTCGTGAGGCTTCATCAGTTTGCAGCTCTTTCATTTTCTGCAAGATATATACTTATAAAGTAAGCTCTATTGAATGCATCTCAAAAGTCTCATCTAAACAGTACAAGCTCAAGGACTTGAATTTCCAGTACAAATCACAAAACAAAGAAGCAACAACAACAAAAAATAAAAAAATAAAGAGCATAAGGATAAAATTTTGGGAAAATTTCAATTCAGTGTAAGCTTTTAAAAAAATTACAGATAAGTGGTAACCTTTATACGCATTAATAACTAAAGTTATAAACTTTTTCATGATTATATAATAATTTTATGATAGTACCACTGATAAGGTAATTTCCCCTAAACTTTTTCATCAACATAAAATCATCCAAACTACAATTAAATCCCCTCTGCAATTCCATTACAATTTACAGGTGTTCTCTCTCTCTCTCTCTCTCTCTCACACACACACACACACACACACACACAAATCCTTGGTCTTTACTCCACAATAACATGCATTTCTACCAAATTTTGCAAGCACAACCACAACTCGTCTCTCGCATCTCAAAAAAATGAGAAATCTATGACAAAAATAAATCAAACTATCTCTATCTCTGCTGCATATGCATATTTGACTGTATTAATCAAACAAGTAATTGAAATTTCCAAATAAAAAAAATGAGAAAAACTGAAATCAAGAAAAAGAAAAAAGCAAAAAAAGAAGAGCTGCTCAGAAGTCACGTCTTCGGAGAGAGTACCCGGACGCAATTGTCAGTCATGTGAACAGCATCGAGAGATGGAGATGGAGATGAAGATGGTGATTGAAATTCGGGAAGCGCAGAAGAAGAAGAAGAGCTCAGGAGTCTCTGATTTTGTCGAATTCGAGCTACGAAAAATGGAGTGAGTCGATGTATCAACGATATCGACGACGAAGACATGGCTATTCAAATCATCGTATATATATGTAGATATGAGTTTGAATGTATGATTGATTATGTATAGGCAGTGAATTTTGAAAACAGCCTTCGAATCGATCGACTCGAAGGCGGTGTTTTTACGGTGTTCGAAGAAAAGTTTCTTTAGAAAAGTTTCTCCGCCTTTTAGATTTGTTCTTCGTCTGCCAAACACGCGAACCGTTCTACAGCATCCACGTTTACCCCAACGTTTAGTTGGAATATTATTCTCTCTTTTTTACCCCCAACGTTTTTAGGTCATTTTGGGATCAATAGTCGTTTTTAGGTCATTTTGGGATCAATAGTAATAAGTCAATTCCTTGATTTTTTAACTTTTTAAATTAAAAAAATTAGATTTTTTATTTAAAACAATCTAATTTTTTATCAAAAAAGTCAAAAAGTTTAAAAATTAACTTTTTACCAACTTCTCAAAACATCACTTTGTAATTTTGCTATAGTTTCCCTAAAATCACTCAATTTGATTTGAGTTTTTAAAAATATTTTTTGAATTTTTGAGTATTTTGTATTTTGTTGTCTCTAGTGCATTTTTTTTAATACTTGGATCAATTTTTTAAATTATTTTGTAGATGTATATAATTTAAATATACTAACAAAATAAAATATGTATGAAAAAATATAAAAAATTCAATACATACAAAAAATATAAAAATGTACTATTTTTTGTATTTTTAAAGGTTTTGTTAACAAATTTTATATTTTTTAAGTGTATTTAAATTAAGTGAATTAAAAATTAATAAAATTTGATTAAAATATCTAAAAAATTACTAAAAATCAAAATATATATTGAAACTTAAAAACTATTTTTGAAAAATCTAAAACCAAATAGAGTTTGAATGACATTAACATAATTTATTTTTATTTTTATTTTTTAACAATCCGTAATAGGGGATATTAGAAAGGGAAGCTATATAGCGTAGTAGTAAGAGCATCTGTATCAGTTTCAACAAATTTTGAGTCAAATTATAACTTAAAAAATCATTTTCTTATTTTAGCTAGTCATCCACTGCATCAAACTCTCTATTTTAACTCAATCCTATTAAAATATTTGTTATTCTTTTTTTTTATAATTAAATTGATGACCTATCAACTAAACAATTAATTCTTAGGTTTTACAAAAGAAAAAATATATATATATATATATATATATTTTTGTCGTTGACCGATTGACTTGCCGGACTTCCGGGCGAACGTCCGGTTATACCCAAATCGCATGTTGTAGCAATGAACAGTTCCTTGCTTCATCAGACGAGTTACTGTAACAAATTGAACAAAAAGTTAATTTAACAAAAATTTGCTGAGGCTGATGGAGGGAGAATTTGATGATTTATTAGTTATATTTTAACTTTTTGTTATTTTAAAGATACTGATGCTAATGCTCTAAGACTTAAAAATCAAGATAATATATATTCATGTTCTCTTTTGAGAAGAATTAAATAAGCAATATTTTTGTTACAAAGTTAAAAGAAACTAATTCTGTTTGGATGGCTTGTTCATAAAATTAAAAATACAAAATCAAATTTTTTTAGCAAATTTAAGAAGGAAAAAAAAAACAAAAACAAATTTACTTTGTAAATATATTAGATTTTTTAGATTTAAAAAATGTAATATATATATATTTAAAAGGGTAAATTACATTGACACCTCCTAAGGTTTATGTTTATTATAGTTCCCCTCACCTTTTAGAAATTTCATCTCCCTTCATGAGGTTTAAAGTTTCATTACAGATTCTCTCTTAATAATTTAATTTTTTTAAATACCAATTTTGCCCTTATTGGGTAAATTATATTGACACCCCTCACATTTTAAAAATTACAATCTCCTCTCTAAGGTTTAAAGTAGCATTACCAATTGCTCCATTGGTTAGTATTATTTGGAAAAAAAATAATTGGAAAAAAAATTATTTGAAAAAGAAAATTTGTTAGTAAATTTTTTAAATTTCTGTTTAAAAACCAACTGTGACAACCCTCACCATTGATTAGTGCTAATCTATGATTAAGCATGTTAACTGACTGATTGACTGAAATTCTGAACTGATTGATTGAGTGTATTAGTTTAAACGCATGTCTATCTGTTTGTCTGCTAAATTATCTGTTCATGTATTATGTTTAAACTGTAAATTGAAGGCCTTATCGGCGGCCGAATCTGAAATCGAGTAATGTTTTATGCTCGTTAGAATTTATGTGATTTTATGGCAAATTTAATTGAAATTTGATTTGGAATGACTAAATTAGATTAAATAAGCTAAGTTACAATAGTTGCCCTTAATCACCATTTTGCCACTTAGTCGCCCACTTCATAAAACACATTTGAGCTTTATTTCTAGCACTTTGTTCAGCCTTTTCTTGAGCCTAAACCGACTAGAGAGAGAGAGATGGGAGGAAAGCTTGATTTTATCTTGTTTTGGCTTAGAGATTAAGAGAGTTTAAGGAAATTTGCATAATTGAGCTTTCATATCTTGCATTCAAGACCTAAGGTAGGACATTTACCTTCTTGTTCACATTTTGGGTTGGTTCTTGCATGGTTTAGAGGATTGTTGGAATTTAGAGCCAAGTTATGGCTTAAATTGTTGAATTGGAGCTTGAATCATGCATGCATGTACATATTCTTGCATTTTGAAGTTGATTTTCATTAAATCTTGCATGCAAGTTTACATTCTTGTTCTAGTCCATGAGTTCATCATAGTTTTGAGTTAAACTTGCTTTGGATCATGTCTTGAGGCATTAGAATTCACTATAATTCATGCATGTCATATGTTCTTCATGTTCATGAAAACTTCTTTGAAATTGTGTTTAATTGAACTACCTTTGAGCTTTGATTTCTCAAATTGATCTTTGAAACATGTCATATTATAAGTTTACAAGTGTTTTCCAGAAAATTAGCCCAAAAGAATCGAATTTGATGCTTTAAAGTTGAGTTTTGAGCTTGAGGTTCGAATATGGAAATTCCAGATTTTGGATTCACGCTCGAGCGGGGAACTCCACGCTCGAGCGTATACACTGAGTTCATGCAGTTCACTCGAGCGGGTAAGGTGATGCTCGAGCGGGGAATGCGTGTATCCAGTACTTTGCATGTGTTTACAGTCCGCTCGAGCGAGGGAATGCACGCTTGAGCGAGGACTTGTGTCTCACGCTCGAGCGGGGGTCGAGTGCCCGTCGAGGGTAAATTTCATGCATTCAGTACTTTTGTCACGTTTTACAGTCCGCTCGAGCGTGGAAAGTTACGGTTGAGCGGGGAACCTTTGTCTGCATGTCCGCTCGAGCGTGGAAAGCCACGCTCGAGCGTGGACCCCTGTTTCAGCAAATTTTGAAAAGTGTTTTTAAGTACATCTTTGCATCTTCATTTCAGCCTAGGCATTTCTAGGCCTAGTTTAAGGCATCTTAATGAGGATATTGATGTAGAACCACACCGAGACAAATTAGGGATTCAGTTATTATTTCCCAACTGTGTAGCTTAGTGTGTGTTCGTTATGTAACTGTGTAGGGTTGGCATCCGAGGACGCTCACTAGCCTATCTGTAGCCCAGAACTCTGTGAGTAACAATGTTGTAAAGATATGTTCAATCATGAATAGTTTCTAAATGAACAACTGTACTGCTTTCTGAAATGATATTTCTTACTGAATGAATGTTTGTCCTATTTGTGAACTGTATTCGTGGCATCCATAGTAATTTACTGTTATTGTACTATACTGCTACTGTCACAGAGATCTCTGTCGATTCCCATGTTTGGAACCACTACTATTTACTGATATGATGGCCATCAACTGACTGTTCTGTTAAGACCTACTGTACTGTTTTGCTATTGGATGTACCACGTATGACTATTATAGTTTCTGAATGACTGTTATGGCATGAAATATGAGCCACAAACTGAATGACTGATATACTTATAAATTACTATTTTCAATACTGAAAGGACATTCATTCCTAACTTCTTTACGCATATGTTATTCATCGGACTTTAGCTCACTGCTCATATATATATGTAGGTGTACAGGCACCGGACCGTTGCTAGGAGCATCAGGCTAAACTCCTGTTTTGTCAAGCCAACCTTTGTGCCTCACTGAGAGGTTCCAGAACTGTTCAAGCCAAGACTGTTTAGGGGTGTTTTAGATTCTCCCTTTCTGTTTCTGTTTTGTATATACTGTATAGACTGAATGATATTTGTACTGTACTGTTATGGTGGGGATTTGGTCCCTCACCTGAATGCCTGTAAATGATGTATATATATGCTGTTTTGTTCTGAATGTGAACATGTTATGAAAAGTCTTTTTGCATACAGACTGTCACAGCTTATTGGACATCTTTTAATTACTATTTTGGCTTCCGCCAGCCCTTGTACTCTGTATTACTGTTTTACTATTAAGCAGGCCTTCGATAATCTCGGATTACTAGCCGGTTACGGTGCTAAACCCATAGGGGCGGGTTTGGGTCGTGACACCAGCGTAAACTCTTTTTTTAAATTTACATTTTTTCTCAAATTTACAAACTAAGACAACCATTTATAAGCCAAAAAACTGATTAAACAAGTTTTTATGACAGTTTTTAAAATTTTTATAAATATAAATTGAAAACTGAAAACGAAATGGTTACCAAACAGGCTTATCAGATGGTAAAAATGTCATAAAATTAACAAATACTTAAATAAGTTACCAACGTAAGAAATTACTTATCAAAAGATTATTAGGCTATGTATGGTTTAATTTTTAGATTTTTTTTTTAAATAAAAAATTAATTTGGTTAAGAAATAAAAAATAAAAAATAATTATCATTTAAGGGTAAAAAATAATTATCATTTTAACTTTTGGGCAGGTTATATACATATATATGGCTGTTTCAATTTAATCTATAAAAAATTATTTCTAACTACTCGAAAGATAAAAATTATATTAAAATGATAATTATTTTTTATTTTTTATTTCTTAAACAAATTAATTTTTATTTTTTATTTTTTCTAAAAATCAAACCATACATAGTCTAAGAATCTTTTGATAAGTCATTTATTACATTGGTAACTTATTTAATTATTTGTTAATTTTACGATATTTTTACAATATGAGGCCTGTTTGGTAACCATTTAGTTTTCAGTTTTCAATTTATATTTACAAAAATTTAAAAAACGGTCATAAAAATTGTTTGATAATTTTTTTGGTTTATAAATTATTGTCTCAATTTGTAAATTTGAGAAAAAAAAAGTAAATTCAAAAAATGAATTTACGTTGGTTTTTAAACAAAAATTTAAAAATTTTACTAACAAATTTTTTTTTTCAATTAATTTTTTTTCTAATTAAATTTTTTTTTTCAATGAATTTTTTTCCAACTAATACTAATCGATGAGACATTTGGTAATACTACTTTAAACCTTATGGAGGGATTGTAATTTTTAAAATATAAAGGGGTGTCAATGTAATTTACCCAGTGAGGACAAAATTGGTATTTAAAAAAAATTAAATTGCTGAGGGGGAATTTGTAATGAAATTTTAAACCTCAGGAAGAGAGATGTAATTTCCAAAAGGTGAAGGGAGAACTGTAATAAATAGAAACTTCAGGGGATGTCAGTGTAATTTACCCTATTTAAAAAGATACCAAACCTCACCTTGAGCTTGATTTGTTGAGTTGGGTTCAAATAACTAAAAACATACTTAAGTTTAGGGCTGAGCAAGGAATCTGTAAAATCTGTAATTCGATCCGGTCCAGTCAAATCTGATAGGTTTGGATTGATTTTTTGAATCCGTAATTCGGTTCCGGATTGAAAAATTCAAAATCTGTAAGCCACGGATCGATTTTGGATTGAACCTCACGGTTCCGAATTGAAACCGATTCGAACCATCTAAAAATAATTTATATTTTTATACTATATACCTTCCCACACCATATAATTTCTTGGAAAATGATTTGTCCTTCTAATTTTTTTCTCCCGAATCCCCTGAAATCACGGAGGAAAGAAAGAGATGGGAAAGAGAAGAGAAGGGAAGAGGAGGCAGGTCTCAGCCGTCGCAGCCCTTTGCCCGATCGTCGCAGCCTCCGCCGTCACCTCCGCCAGATGGCCGTCGCACCCCTGCCTCCGCCCCCGCCTCCGCCTCCGCCCCATTTGTTGGGCCCCCTTCAGTCCCTCCTCCTCCTCCTCCTCCTCCCTCCTCCTTCTTCTTCTTCTTCATTTCTGATTCAACAAAAAAAAAAAAAGAAGGCAAAAACGATGTCGTTATTGCCTTTAGGGGGATTCGGGGGCCTGTTTTCGAGCGACGTAGCATTGCTCTAATTTCTTATACGATATAAAAACTAAAATGTAAACCTAATTCAGCAGCCTCACCTCACTCATTCACGCCTCTCACTCTTAGGGGTGAGCATGGTCTGGATTGGACTGGATTGGGATAAAACCAAGACCAATTTGTTATATACGATTCCTAAAAAATTGGAACCAATCCAATCCGTTTAAATCATGAAACAATCCGAACCAATCCATTTAAATACGGATTGGATCGGTTTAGGACCACGGATTCACATAATTAAATAACAAAAATATATTTATAACACTTTAATTTTATAAAAATATAAATATAGTATTATATTAGTTCCACAATAGCAACATATTTTTCTATAATAGCGACATACTGTTCTAAAATTTAAACAACCATAAGAAAATTGGTTTCACTATAAGTATTTAAACCATTACAACTTAAAACTAAAAACCAACAAACAAGAGTAATAAAATAAGATATTATACGGTTTTAGATTTGATTTTAGATTTTATATAGAATTAAGAGAAGATACTATGAAGGAGAATATATAATAAAAATATAGACTATTTGTATATGGTTCGGATCAGTTCCAATCCGAAACCATGAGTTCAATCCGGAACCAATCCGTAAACTACAGATTTTTAATTCTTCAATTTGGAACCAAACCGTAAATTCAAAAAATCAATCAAAACCTATCAAATTAAACTGAACTGGATCGAATTACTGATTTCGCGCATCAGTTGCTCAGCCCTACTCACTCTCATCTCATCTCAGGTATCTATTCTATATCGATGGTGTCTCTCTCTCTTCTCTTTCCCATCTCAGACTGAGTTCTCTCTCTCACACACTCTCATCCATCTCAGATCAGATCAGATCGGTGTGCTGCTGCTCTCTCTCCGTCGGTGAGCTCTCTCTCTCTCTCTCGGTGTTCTCATCTCTCATCTCTCTCTCGGATCGGTGACTATTTTTGTTTATTTGTTCCCAGATCTCCATCTCAGATTAGATCGATCTATAGCTGTTGTCTTCCTCTTTCGGCGAGCTCCTCTCTCTCTCTCTCTCTCTCTTTAACACTCTGAAATAGGTTTAATCTGTAACACTCTGAAATAGGTTTAATCTGTAACACTCTGAAATAGGTTCCCAGATCATCCATCGCAGATTAGATCGATTGTTCATGTCATCTACAATGGATTCGGTGAATGTAAGTAGGAGATTTTTTTTTTCTGTTTTTGTTTTTATTTTTATTATGTTTTATGTTTTCATTATGTTTTTATTTTTATTTTTATTATGTTTTTTAGATCGATTGTTTTTGTTTTTGTTTTTGTTTTTTTTCTGTTTGTATTTCTATTTTCTGTTTTTAGTTTTTATTTTTTATTTTTTCTGATTTCATCTCTGTTTTGTATTTCTATTTTCTGTTGTTGTTTGTAACCATTGATGCACAAATCAGTGTTTATGGAAACTAAACTAGTTAGAAACATTGATTGGTTCTACTTCAAAGCACAAAAGTGTCGAAAATGTCTAGGATTTAAAGCCTGAAAGAGCTTGAGTTGATGTCCAGGATTTCTGACCTCTCGGAGCTTATTTTTTATTTCTGGTTTTTGTTGGAATTGATTCAGCACTATAAAGAAGAAGAGAAGAAAATAGAATAGAGAGAACAGAGAAGAAAATAGAGGGAGATCAAGAGAAGAGAGAAGAGAAGAAAGAAGAAAATAATATTAAAGAAGAAAATAGAGAGAATAAAGAAGAGAGAACTCAGAGAGAGAGAGAGAGAGAGAGGGGGGGGGAGAGAGAGAGTGGAGGGAGATCGAGATTGAGAGACGAGAGGAGAGGAAGAGAGATCGAGAGACTTGAGAGAAGACAGAGCAGGAGATGGAGATCGAGCATCGAGCATGTCGAAGCGGTCGAACCAGCGACTAGAGGGATCGAAGTCGGTGACCGATGTCTTCGCCGTTTCGACAAGCGACCAGGTTCTCTCTGGCTTTCTCCTCTTTCATTTTTTTTGCTGTTTGTAAAGAGCTGTGTCCGAGAGAGAATAGGCGGATCCGACACAGATCCCGCACCCGTGTCGTGTTGTGTTGTGTCGTGTCGACATGGGTACTTCACCCCAAAATGCCGAGTCCATGTAACATAGGTTACAGGTACGCCGATACGACAAAACCTAAAAAAAATAAAATATGGGTACGGCTAAGGTACGTCAATAATTTTTTTATTTTTTTAATTTATAGTTTAAGATTCAATTTACAAATTAAAATTCAATACCAAAACCAAATGAAAAAATTATAAAATCAAACGAGAAATCATAGTTTAACAATACCAATACCAAAGCAAAGTCTATAAGCTGTTTTAATGCCATTAAATAGGAGAAATTGCAAAATAAAGTTTCATTCCAAAAGCGAACTAAGCAAAATTTAAAAATTAAAAATTTCAATTTTCACTTCCATCAACCTCATCATTGAATAATACATCTTTCATCTATAGCACATCAAGTAAAGGATTTGTAAGTTCAGGTAAATCAGAACTCTCTAATAAATTAAACCTATATCCACCAATGTCCAATAGCTTAGTGTACCCTCGATGTACCCATCTTGTATCCATGGAGTATCCGCTGAGTACCTTCCATATTTTCATGTATTTTTCAATATAATCTCCAAACTTTGATTAATATCAATTTTATACCCAAACTTTCGAAATTTTAATCAATTTGGTCCCTGCCGTCACATTCTGTCTATAACTGGACGGAATGTGCTAATGTGGGCGGCATATTGATTTTTAAGGTATAGTTTGGAGGACAAATTGATTTTTAAGGTATAGTGTGGGGGTAAAATGAAATTTCAAATGAATTTTGATGAAACGTCAGCATATTTCGTCCAATTGTAGACGGAATGTGACGGGAGGGGCCAAATTGATCAAAATTTCGAAAGTTTGGGTGTAAAATTAATATTAATCAAAGTCTGAGGTCAAATTAAAAAACGCGTAAAAGTTTAGGTATATAAGGATATTTCCTCATAAAATCATGTACATAGTAGAGTGATCAAGAAATCTGTGGCCTCCAACAAAAAAAAAAGAAAAAGGTGTGCAATTCTTCCTTCTTCAAAAGTCTTTTTCAGTTGGTTTGTGTGGAAACCTGACAAGTAGAAAGAAAGATTGCACCAAAAACAAAAAACAAAAACGAAATGTGAACTATAAATAAGCCCTTCTTTAGACTACTCTTTTGCTGCAGACTTGAAGGCTTAGGAATCAGCGATATGCGCCGTTAGATGATGATGTACTCATCGGCTGATGTGTTTTGTTGTAGTAAAAATCATAGTATGTGATGACGGACGCTTGCTCAACACAAACCAGGATCACCAAAATATTGGTATGTAACTGTTTTAACGGCTTTCCTAAGTTTACAGTGTCAATATTTTTGTTAGTTTGTTTGCTGCTGCTGTGTATGAAATATTTGTTTGGTTTGGTGTTCCAAAAACCAGCTTATGACTGATGATAAATTCTTGGCTTTTGATTTGTGCTCGTAACTTTCAACTAATTAGGGCAAAATATAACAAATTACAGCACTAAGCCAAAACCAATTCAAACTATCTTCCAAATATAGCCCACAAAACTTGATTATTCATAAATTCAAAATGTACATCAGGTCAATTGAACAAACACAACACAACAATTCATCTTCAAAAAAACACACACACACACATATATATATGATATATTACTCATCCACACAAATAAATATATGTACATACACAGAGAGATCCGGATTCGTGGAATTCAAACTACAGATCAGTGAAGAAAAACAGATTAATCAAATTAGGATATGGTAAAATTAATAAAATAATCATAAATTAGAAACCATATATATATACATATATGTAATGCAATGTAGTTTACCTGTTCGACAAAACGGGAGAGAGAGGGAGAGCGCTCGAGTTGAGAGGTCTCTGCAAGCTCTCCGTTGCGTTTGAAACGTTCCAAGTTCAGATTGTTGATGCTTTGGGCATCTCAGCATCTATATTAAATTGCTTAGATAGCCCTATAGTTTTGCAGTTCCTTCCACTAGTGTTTTATATCAAAACTAGTGGAAGGAACACACATATATATATGAAAATGCAATTTATATAAAACACTAGTGGAAGGAACTGCAAAACTATAGGGCTATCTAAGCAATTTAATATAGATGCTGAGATGCCCAAAGCATCAACAGTCTGAACTTGGAACGTTTCAAACGCAACGGAGAGCTTGCAGAGACCTCTCAACGCGAGCGCTGTCTCTCTCTCTCTCTCTCCCGTTTCGTCGAACAGGTAAACTACATTGCATTACATATATGTATATATATATGGTTTCTAATTTATGATTATTTTATTAATTTTACCATATCCTAATCTGATTAATCTGTTTTTCTTCACTGATCTGTAGTTTGAATTCCACGAATCCGGATCTCTCTGTGTATGTACATATATTTATTTGTCTGGATGAGTAATATATCATATATATATGTGTGTGTGTGTTTTTTTGAAGATGAATTGTTGTGTTGTGTTTGTTCAATCGACCTGATGCACATTTTGAATTTATGAATAATCAAGTTTTGTGGGCTATATTTGGAAGATAGTTTGAATTGATTTTGCTTAGTGCTGTAATTTGTTATATTTTGCCCTAATTAGTTGAAAGTTACGAGCACAAATTGGGATGAGCTTCAACTCTGTGACTGTGCTGTTGATATATGGTTATTTTTCTAAGATGACTTTGAATGAACATATCTGTTAAGAAAGTTGTGCAGTTGAATTTTTTCCCCCTAAATACTTTTTAGATCATTCTAGATTAGAAACTGAAAAATTTAAAATAATAATAAATTAATTTTTTTTTACTAGAATACAAAAAGGATCGAAAAAAATGCCAGGCATGGTGGGTTATGTTAAAAAAGTGATTTTTTTTCCTTCTTTTTTTGGGTCACCTTAATTAGTTGAAACCAAACAACCAATATTTAAAAAAAAAACAAAAAAAATTCAAAATATCACTTGTTAGCAAAAACCAAATAGAACCTAAGTTGGACACTTAGGTCTTCTATCTATGCTATCATCAGGTGTGGAGGAAGTTCAACAGGGGCTTTTCATTATCCAGGTGTGGAAACTAATGCCCACCGGCTAAACATATCATATATTGCTGCAAGATGCATTTGCGCCACTGCATTATAAAAATATGATTTGTGGTAAAGCAGGTCATGTTAGTAAGAACATCTTAACACCTATGGTGTGTCTCCAGTGTTAAGTACCTTAAACGGGCAGTCATGCCCATAATAGACTTACATTTCAGGTTGACAATACTATGAATTCTAAAAATTATTATTATTATTTTTTTTTTGATAAACAATGTAAATTTGCTGTATGCTGCTCGTGTTTGTGTGTATGTTTTTGTTTTCCTTTAATTGGTTTCTTTGAAACACAGTACAAAAATATTGCCGTAGTCGTACTGAGTACTGGTACTCGTACCGATAGGGCTGTATGTGTACTGGGTACTTAAAATACGTACCAGGTACTTCTTATATATTCTTTGACATTTGGGTACTCAGCGGATACTTCATGGGTACAAGATGGGTACATCGAGGGTACACTAAGCTATTGGACATTGGTGGATATAGGTTTAATTTATTAGAGAGTTCTGATTTACCTGAAATTACAAATCCTTTACTTGATGTGCCATAGATGAAAGATGTATTATTCAATGATGAGGTTGATGGAAGTGAAAATTGAAATTTTTAGTTTTTAAATTTTGCTTAGTTCGCTTTTGGAATGAAACTTTATTTTGCAATTTCTCCTATTTAATGGCATTAAAACAGCTTATAGACTTTGCTTTGGTATTGGTATTGTTAAACTATGATTTCTCGTTTGATTTTATAATTTTTTCATTTGGTTTTGGTATTGAATTTTGATTTGTAAATTGAATCTTAAACTATAAATTAAAAAAATAAAAAATTTATTGACGTACCTTAGCCGTACCCATATTTTATTTTTTTTAGGTTTTGTCGTATCGGCGTACCTGTAACCTATGTTACATGGACTCTGCATTTTGGAGTGAAGTACCCATGTCGACACGACATGACACGGGTGCGGGTGTGAGATCTGTGTCGGCCGTGTCGGATTCGCCTATTCTCTCTCGAACACAGTTCTTTACAAACAGCAAAAAAATGAAAGAGGAGAAAGCCAGAGAGAACCTGGTCGCTTGTTGAAACGACGAAGACATCGGTCGCCGACTTCGATACCTCTGGTCGCTGGTTCGACAGCTTCGACATGCTCGATGCTCGATCTCCATCTCCTGCTCTGTCTTCTCTCTCGTCTCTCGATCTATCGATCTCTCTTCCTCTCCTCTCGTCTCTCGATCTCCCTCCACTCTCTCTCCCCTCCTCTCTCTCTTTCTGAGTTCTCTCTTCTTCTTTATTCTCTTCTCTCTGTTCTATTTTCTTCTTTAATATTATTTTCTTCTTTCTTCTCTTCTTTTTGCTCTTGATCTCCCTCTATTTTCTTCTCTGTTCTCTCTATTCTATTTTCTTCTCTTCTTCTTTATATTATATTAGTATATAATATAAATTACATTAATATAATAATATATAATATTATTCACATCATATAATATTATTCATCCATTATTCATATTACATTTACATTAACATATAGTATAAATTACATTAATATAATAATATATAATATTATTCGTCCAAAAAAAATTATATAATATAATATATCATTAATAATATAATTTTTATGTCTAAAATAAAAATAATTTATTGTATCATATATAATATAACTCATCTTCACATAATAAATATATATATATATATATATATATATTAAAAAAACTATTTAATGTATCCCCGTACCCAAATCCAAATTTTGATACATATCCACATATCTTTAATTTTCAATTTTGAAGTGTCCGACCCCTAGATACGCATCCGCACCCGATACCCGTACCGGAGTCCGTGTAACATAGCCCGTAACGTACCAGTATTCGTACCCGCACCCGTACTTCATATCTGGTTTGCATCCCCTTGTGTTGCCCTATAAAAGTGTGTAAATTTTTGTCTTGGCAACTAAATCTTGTAAAACTATATGCATCTTGAGCTATTTTATAATAGGTACTCTTGAATTTGTATTCCCCATATAGAGTGAAATCCTTTTGCTTGGATCTGTTATAATTGATTGAGAATTTACTTTTATTGTTGTTGTTTATTAATTGAAAAAAATGAGAAAGGATTTCTTGGCTTACATCAAAATAGTTTATTCGAATTTTTGTTAATAAAAATACAAAAAAAGGCATTTTTTTCTGATGGAAATCTGTTTGTTTTGTTTTGATTTTTTTGTTGTTGTTTTCCTTCTCTTGTGTCTCTATTTTGTATGAAATGGTTCATTTCTTGAAAACTTTTGACTTCAAATTTGCATATCAGACTAGGAATCCCATTCACTTTATTTAGTGTCTTCTGTGATTTAGTATGGATAATCAAGGTTATCAGACTAGGTTGTTTATTTTGTCCCATCGTCTTGCTTCTCTAAATGTCTCGCTGTTGATCTGAATTTTCAATTTCTCAGCAAATCTGAAAAGGAGCTGTGAGATTTTGCGTAAAAGGATGCAGAACAATAACTCCTTCCATGAAGACTCGTTTCAAGTTCGAAAACTAGAGATTTCAGACAAAAGCAAGGGCTTCATTGAACTGTTACAACAACTAACTGTATGTGATTCTGTATCTGAAAAACAATTTGAAGAACGATTTCGAGAGCTCAGTTCATATGGTGATGATCATCTTATATGTGTCATTGAAGACAATCGCTCTGGGAAGATTGTTGCAACTGGAAGTGTGTTTACTGAAAAGAAGTTCATAAGGAATTGTGGCAAAGTTGGGCATATTGAAGATGTTGTAGTGGATTCTAGTGCTCGAGGAATGCAGTTAGGAAAGAAAATTGTTGAGTTCCTTATAGATCATGCTCGTTCCACAGGTTGTTACAAGGTAATCCTTGATTGCAGCACTGATAACCGAGTTTTCTATGAAAAGTGTGGTTTCAAGCAAAAAGAAATTCAGATGGTGAAGTACTTCATTTGAGGAGTTTTTTTTTTTTTTTTTTTTCGTGGATTGATATTGCAAATTCAGTAATGGTGAAGAGTAATCTCTCTCCCTGTTAGTTTATTTTGGAAACTACATTGGGTGGTGGAAAGGGTTGAATCGATTAACTACCTGAGTTGGATTCTACTCCAGAAGTAACTGGTGCCGCTGCAGGCTAACTAGTGACATGTAAAATGAAACCTTACTGTTATCGCAGAGAAGTCTAATTAGTGAGAATCTCTTCTTCTTCTTCTTCTTCATTTTTTTTATAATGTTTTTTCAAATTTTTTTTAGCAGTTACTACTATTATCACCATGGAAAGACAATATGAGCTATACTTTTTTTCTGATTCAAATGAAACAGTTTCTGTTTACGGTAGGAAAAATGTTCAATGAAGTGTAAATCATTTCAAGGGCCGTTCCAAATGCACCTTTTAGCTCACTTTAAATACTTTCACAGTCCATTTATTTTGAGGAGCAATTGTGAAAATACTTCATTTAGTGATCTTTCTCCTTCGTCCCATTTATGTTTTTCTATAATTGTATTATTAATTTTAGGTATATGATAGTTGGAAGGAACTCTTAGGTCCCATTCGATCATAGAATATAGAGGGTATTGAAGAATCTTTGATTTGTACTCTCGTGGATTTTGCTTCTTTTTCTTTGTCCCTCATGTCTCCTTGTCTGGTGTTTGTTTCTTATTGTCCCTCACGTCTCCTTGTTTGGTGTTTGGTTGCAATTTTGGCCCAGGATAGACATTATATCTGAAAATGGGAGATAACGAATACCACCCCAGTATTTGTTATTTCCCACCATGCAAAAATAATCTCAGAAACATGCTTACAAACAGAATGGAATCCCTTAGACTGTGTTTGTTTGCTTGGATTTTAGACCTCTTATGTTCGATCCTTGCTCACTCCGGATTAATAATCCTACATTTGATTGGCATGATAGGGAAATTATTTGTCTGGACCAATAACCTCCAAAAGCATGGTAATAACAAACAGTAAACAATAATCTTGCAAATCTACCATATTGTTTATACTTGTCTCCTAGTCTCATCCTGTTTAACAAATATAGGTTTAATGGTTCTGCTTTAACCAGATGTCATCCAGATGCGTGCTTTGTTTTGTTCACACATTGACAAAGTGGTATTTTGGGAACAGAGTAAAACGCTGCGTCTGGGATGAAAACTCAGACGCCAGCGTTTTTGGGCAAAAAATCCCAAAAACGATTTGGGATTCTGATTATAATCAAAGACGTGAAATTACGATATTGCCCTCATTGTTGTTTAGGGTTACATATTGCCCAAAAACACCAAGTTCAAAATTGAGAATCAAATCCCGAAGCTCGCGATTGAAGCCTTGGGAAACCTTGTTTTCGAAATTGATCAACATTTGAATTAGGGTTTGATCGTCGGTTGAGGAAGATGATTGATTGAGTGCTCGAACAAGGTTGTTGATGCTCTCGCGGTCTATCCAGGCTTCGATTCGGACTCGATTGAGACGGCGACTCGCGAAATCCCGTGAGTGGTGACTCGGCGAGTGAGGAAGGATCGGAGGCCGTGTCGGGATCGGGATTTGTCGAGGGATTCGACGATGGATTTGCGGGAAGTGAGGTGATGAGAAAGGGTGGAGAGGTAAGGGTCGGTGGAGAGGATTGAGTTGGACTTGGTCTGGAGCTCGAGGAGAGCTTTAATGGCGGAGGAGTTGGAAGAATCGGAGGATTTGGGAATAGGGTTGGAGTGTAAATCGTGAGAAGCTTGTTTCAGAGCTTCGAGGACTTTGAGGAGTTGCTGGTTCTCAAAGAGGGTTACATATTGCATTGGGTAAGGACATTTTGGTAATTTTACAGTTCTATACTATGACATGACAACTTAAAAAAATATTATCTACAAAATCAAAAAAGCAACTTTTTACCAACTTCCCAAGTCACTTTATGAAAAATCCAAAAATCTTGGTTAAAAGCAAAAAAGTTGATTTTTACCACCTTCTCAAAATAGGCCAAAATATGCCAAAATATGTGAATAAAACATAACTTGTGTTTGGTTCAAAATAATGGACCTTCCATTCAAAAAAGTGTATTGATTCCACCCAAATTGTCAATTTCACAATTTAAAAATCCGAAGTTTGTGTTTTATTATTCAGCCTCAAATTACAGAGTTTAATAAGGAATAAAAGCATGAGCAATGTGCTTAACATCAAATAAAATTTTGTGACCATAGGACTCATGCAAGAGTTGATATGATACCGGAATCAAAATTTCAAAAATACATTCACCTTTGGAACCTGTGAGTAAATAAACATGTTTGAATATGGTAATAAAAGAAGGCTAACATGATACATGGTAAGTTCCCTGTGCCCTTCCCCCCTTCTTCCTCTTCCTGCCATGTGCTTCGTTTGGTTGAGTTTTTAGAGCTTGTTTTATTTTATTTTGAAAAATTAGAAAGTAGTTTGGCAATTCCTTTTTTTATTTTTTTTGTTGGTACTTTGGAGGGGGAGGGGGAGTCAAACTTGTGACCTCCTCAGGTACATGGACTCTGGCAACAATTGGCATGTTTGATTGGAATGGTGTAACGTCTTTCCAAATACATAACAAACAAGAATGCTATTAATCAAAATTGGCTAACACCCAAGTAGTAAGGTGTAAGGTCTTTCCAAATATATTACAAACAAGAATGCTATTAATCAAAATTGAAGAACATCAATGGAATAGATTGAACCACAACAGCTATGAGAATGACATTTCCCATTTTGCCTTTCTAAAAACGTGCTTTATTACAATTCTTTTTGGCTATACATTCACAAATACATTGTAACTTTGTCCATACCAAACAATGTGGAAAATAAGTGCTGAGATATGTGACGTTCAAGCATCTCCATGAATCATTTCATGAGGCAACTTGTGCATGGAACAGAAACATAGGTCTGCACTCTCCCATATACCATCACAAAATATATAACGAATGTGAAACATAATTTATATATACCAAGTTATAGTGGAACCATTGCTGCATTATGAAGTGCCATATTCATCTCTTTGTGAGTCCTCGCTGCCATTATGTTCAAGTATAATTGATTGATCATCTCCCATCAAGGTCAGTCCACAACTGCAAAATTGAAAGGAATTCGGAGTAATTTCCTTGCTGTTTTGCTTTCACTGCATTGTCTGCATTTTGTTTCCTTCTAGAACCTTCTACATTACTATGGCATAATGCACACACATCATCATTTGGGATGCACTGTCTCACACCAGCACAGGAGTTACACACCAAGCAAATGTATACAATTAACACTGCAATCGAAACTTGAAACATCAACGACTTGCCCATGAATTACATTTAGTTCTCATCGAAGAGAACTCTTTCCGTTCGAAAGTGCATCCATCAACCTATTATAGGTAGCGATATCAGGTATATATCCCCTATCCAACATCTCATCCACCAAAATTTGCCCCTCCTTCCTTTTACCTTCCCTTGTATATCCCGAAACCAAAATGTTATAGGTCATGCCATCTGGATCCAAACCCTTGCTAGAAGCCAGCAGCCTCAATTTATTTGCTTCCACTGTTTTTCCCGCATTGCACATATCTCGAAGTAGACAATTATAAGTCACACTATCCGGAACAATACCGTCTTTTAACATCTTTTCCATCAATGTAGCCGCTTCTTCAGTTTTGCCCACTCTCCTAAAGCCTTCAATCAAAGTTGTACATGCAATAAAACTAGGAGCATTCCCCTTCCTCCATAGCTTACCCATCACCTCCAGTGCTCTCCCCATATTCCCTTCCTTGCAGAGCTTTGAAATCAAATCAAAATAATCAAACCCGTTAGGCAAAACTCCTTTCTCTAATAAATCAATCACGAGGTTGCAGGCCTCCGAAACCCGACCAACTCTACAGAGCCCACCGATCAAAATCTCACAAGTGACGGTCGAAAACTCACAACCCAACTCAATCATTTCATACGCCATTCCAATCCCTTCTTCGAACTTCCTCTCTCTAAAAAACCCCTTAATCAAAGTATTAAAGCTGACTACATTGGGACTACAACCCTTAATCCTCATCTCTTTGAACACTTCCAAAGCTAACCCAAATTCCGAATTCCGGCAATAACTACTAATCAAGATGTTAAATGTAAACACGTCCGGCTTAACCCGATCCTTAATCATCCTATTGTAAAACCCCAAAGCCTTTTCATGTTCTCTAAACTTAACAAAACCATGAATCAAAGTATTATACACAGCAACATTAGGTAACCCATCAATCATTTTCATCATATAATCAAATGCAATCAAAGCATCATCAAATCTACCAACTCTACAATAAGAATTAATGGCAAAACGAAAAATAGGTTCGGTTCGAGAGCACGAAAAGATACCATCGGAGCAAGGGCATTGGTTCGAGACCATGAATTGGAGGACGGAGCGGAGAGCGTCGAAGCGGTCGGTGACGGAGAGGGTTCGGACCATCCATTCGAAGGTGGAGTGGTCGTGGCGGAAGGAATCGAGTGTGGCGGCGTAGCGGAAGATGTGGAGGTCGAATTGGGTGAAATTGGGGTGGTGATGGAGGCGATTCTTGAGGAAGGAGAGGAGGTCTTGGGGTGTGAAGGAGGGTTTGAGGTGGGTTTTGAGGAAGTGGGTTAGTTGGGTTTGCGTCGTGGTGGTGGTGGAGAGTGAAATTGTGGGAAGGGGAGGGGAGGAGGATGGTTCAGGGGGCAGAATGAAGGCGGCGGTGTCGGTGGTCGGAGGAGTAGTGAGGAGGGAGGAAGAGGAAGGGTGGAGGGGTTTTGAAATGGGTTTTGGGAGTTTCTTCAACACCATTGTTGCAAAGTCTACCCTACTTGAGACTCACGATTTTGAAATTCGAACTTGTATATATTATTGGTTAGGCATCTCCAACGATGCCCTTATTTATGTGTGGAATTTTTTTTTACTACACTTTGTAACGGCGTCATATTGGATTGAACTCGAACGATTATAGAAGAAGAACGACCGATGGTCAATCAAGGTACTCTCTGATGTATAAATCAGTACGTTAATGACCATCAAAAAATATGAACAAGAGTATAAATTGTTGTGCGTCTTTTTTTAGATTGAGTTACCGTGTTTAAGTTGCTATATACCTGACACTCATTCTTATTGTTTTGTTTTCTATGGGATCATATCCCACGTTCATAGAATTTCAAGAATAGATAAATCCACGTTCAATGAAATGCACGTTGACGGTTGGAAAAATCATCATCGTCGTACAATAAATAAATTGAAATTAAATAAAATAAATAAAATAAATTATGTACCGAATTTATTTTATCAAACTAAATGAATAATAAAAGATCAAGTTGAGTATATAACACTCTATCCTTAAAACAGATTCGCCCCGTTACGGTGTTTACGGTTAAGTGGCGTCTATTTCTCAGAATAGAATGATCTTCACAAATTGCAATAGCACTCCAAATAACTTGTTCGGCAAACAAAAATCTTTGTTCTTACTCTCTGTTTTTTTTTTTCCCCTAAAATTAATATGAAGATTATATTATGCGAGAGAGCAAAACTAGAAGGAAAGAATTAATTTTTCAGATCTACAAGACTGCTGGAAATGGCCTCTATTTATAGGCAAACAACCAGTCCCGAATAAGTATGAAACACAATCTAAACAGGTGGTTTTTTTAAAATGAACATGTGCTGTTTTAATTTAGAACAGATAATTGAATCTGTCCGGAAACTGTTTGGACATTTTTGAAACAAATAACTGCTAAACACATCTGTTGGTAACTGCTGGACAGATTTGAAACTGTCTGGCAGTTTTAAATCTGTTCGGGTTTCAACAGTTCTGAAAATTGTTTGGACTGTTTAACCTGTTTGGAATCTAGTGGAATTCGGAGGTTGGACAAAAATTCAAATTCAAATTTAATTTGAAATATAAGCAAGATTTTTTTGAAAAAATTCAAATAAATTTTGCCCAAAAAATTAATATTAGAACCGAACCGACCCACAACCCATACCCGGCATGGCTCGGCCTCGCTGGACGGTGGCGGGTGCGCTTGTGTGGTGGTTTAGGCTAAGGTTCACTTTGTCCATAACTCCTCCCTTCTAGAAACTTGGGGTGTCCCTTGGGGCTCAACCCAAGTATTGTCACCTAGAACTTATATACACACATAAGTTCTCTTCAAGTTTCAATGTGGGAGAAGCCTTACAAGGAAACCCACATTTAAATCTTTAAATATCCATTTCACGAACCCAAAAATGACGTCAAGTTCCCATTCACTCATAAATGGTTTTGACGAACCGTCTTCACCGTGTGACTTGCCACGTGGCAAGGAACACGTCACCTTTTCGGAACCACCCCAAAAGGCGTTTGGGGCTCACTCAATTTTGGGCTCAAAGTTGGCCCAAATAAGCCTATATAAAACCAACTTTCCAACAATCCCTTACATGAATGGAATTTGACGGACATAAAATGTAACAATATAATCTAATTACAGAGAGTACGAAAATTGAAAATATTCTGCAAAGGATAGGTAGCTTTTGGCTTTGAACCTTCCCTTGTGAGACACTACCGGATTTACTAGTTAACCAGTGAACATGATTCTTGAACTGTTCAGCCGTTTATGTAAACCAAGACAATAGAACTCATACAGTATATCCCTAGACACAGTTTAGTTCTCACTATTGTGTTCATTTTGGCTCTGAACAACCTGGTCTTTCATGAGTGCTCTAAAGATTTGTAGCCATTCACAAATCTCATAGAACTGGCTCAGTTCACACTCATATATGTGATTCTTATGAAGAGTATCCTGCCATACTCTACTAGGTTTACCTAGATATAAGAATCATTAAAATTTTACTTAACTTAAAATGCTGCAGACATCACTATTTCATCATAGAAATGGGTAAGAGTTTGACTGCCCGGTGATCCTTCTGAGTTATACACAATTCGGTTGTCCCTTTGAACCTAGATCTTGGGATCTTCAGTCAACTAGGTTGGATTGCCGTTGTGGTAACTCTTATTAATAGGCTTAAGTCCCATTCCCCTCGATGAATTCTCAACTAGCTCTCTTGCTAACCCTTTGGTTAGTGGATCCGCTATGTTGTCTTTAGACTTCACATATTCAATGGAAATAATTCCATTAGAGAGTAGTTGTCTCACGGTGTTATGTCGACGACGAATGTGTCGTGGCTTACCGTTATACATATGACTCCGTGCTCTATTTATTGCTGATTGACTATCGCAATGTATGCATATAACAGGCACCGGTTTTGGCCACATTGGAATATCTTCAAGGAAGTGGCGAAGCCATTCTGCTTCTTCCCCAGCTTTATCTAAAGTTATGAATTCTGATTCCATAGTAGACCTAGCAATGCAAGTATGTTTGGAAGATTTCCAAGATACAGCCGCCCCACCAAGAGTAAAAACATACCCACTGGTGGATTTCGAGCCTTTAGTGTCCGATATCCAGTTTGCATCATAGTGTCCTTCAAGTACTGCTGGATATCTAGTATAATTAAGCTCAATATTATGAAAAAATCGGAAATATCTTAGAACCCTTATAATTGCTTTCCAGTGTTCTACTCCTAGGTTACTTGTATATCTACTTAATTTATTTACTGCATAAGCTATATCCGGGCGAGTGTAGTTCATCAAGTACATTAAGCTTCCAATAATTTGGGCATACTCTAATTGAGAAATACTTTCCTGTACATTCTTAGAAAGAAACAAATTAACATCCACAGGTGTTCTAGCAAGATGATCATCATCTTTGCTAAATTTGTCAAGTATTTTCTCAATGTAATGAGATTGTGACAAAGCATAACCTTATGATGTTTTGATAATTTTCATACCAAGAATTACATCAGCAATCCCCATGTCTTTCATGTCAAAATGTGCTTTCAACATTTTCTTGGTAGTTTTAATCATTTCATTATTACTACCTATGATGAGC
This sequence comes from Camellia sinensis, assembly GCF_004153795.1. Taxonomy (NCBI): domain Eukaryota; kingdom Viridiplantae; phylum Streptophyta; class Magnoliopsida; order Ericales; family Theaceae; genus Camellia; species Camellia sinensis. The sequence goes on along the minus strand of NW_021027235.1, from coordinate 1,543,202 downwards.
ATATCATTTACATAAAGACATACAATGACATAACCTTTGTCTGTGTTTTTAATATAAGCACATTTGTCACACGCATTAATTTTAAATCCATTTGACATCATTGCCTTGTCAAATTTTTCATGTCATTGCTTTGGCGCTTGTTTTAAATCATATAATGATTTAACCAATTAACACACTTTCTTTTCTTTTCCTAGAACAGAAAATCCTTCTGGTTGTTTAATGTAAATTTCTTTATCTAACTCACCATTTAAGAAAGCGATTTTCACATCCATTTGACGAGTTTCTAGATTGTACAAAGATGCAATAGCAATTAGCATTCTAATAGATGTTATTCTAGTAACCGGTGAGTATGTGTCAAAATAATCATGACCTTCTTTTTGTCTAAAACCTTTGACCACAAGTCTTGCCTTGTATTTATCAATAGATCTATCCGCTTTCATTTTTCTTGAAAATCCACTTGTACCCAAGAGATTTACAACCTGGTGGAAAATCCACCAATTCCCAAGTGTGATTTGCAAGATGGATTCAACTTCACTATTAACAGCTTCTTTCCATAAAGGAGCTTCAGGACTGGACATAGCCTCTTTAAAAGTTAGAGGTTCATTTTCTAACAAAAATGTTAGAAAATATGGATCAAAAGATTTTGAGGTTCTAGCACGTTTACTATGCCTAGGTTCCTTTTCCTCAATTTGATCTAACGCTTGTTCTTGTTCTTGATCATGATTAGTAATAGCATCAAAAGATCTTTTATTATTACTAGTCTCTTGTCCAATCTTATTTGGAAATATATGTTCAAAGAATGATGCATTTCGAGATTCAATAATAGCATTTACATGCATTTCAGAATGTTCTAACTTATGAATAAAAAATCGATATGCACTATTATTCTTGGCATAACCAATGAAAATGCAATCAACTGTTTTAGGACCTATCTTAGTCTTTTTAGGACTAGGAATAGCCACTTTAGCTAAACACCCCCACACTTTTAAGTATTTGTAGGATGGTACTTTCCCATGCCACAATTCATAAGGTGTTTGATTCACTTTCTTTCTGGTACTTTATTAAGTATATAATTACCTGAAAGTATTGCTTCCTCCCACAAGTTCTGAGGTAATCCAGAACTTATTAACATGACATTCATCATTTTTTTTAAAGTCTGATTTTTCCTTTCAGCAATTCCATTTTGCTGAGGTGAGTAAGGAGCGGTGGTTTAATGAATTTTTTATATTCTTTACAAAATTCACCAAAAGGTGATTCATATTCACTACCTCTATCACTTCTAAGTTTCTTAATTTTCTTATCAAGTTGATTTTCAACTTCATTCTTGTATCGAATGATAGTTTCCAAAACTTCATCCTTAGTTCGAATTAAATAAACATAACTATATCTAGTATAGTCATCTATAAAAGTGATAAAATACTTTTTCTCACCTTTAGATTAAATTGATTTAAAATCACAAATGTCATTATGAATTAATTCAAATGGTTCCGTACTTCTTTCAATTGAATGAAAAGGAGTTTTGGATAATTTTGCCTCAACGCAAATTTCACATTTGTTACCCAAAAGACAACCTAAGAGGGGAGGGGGGGTGAATTAGGTTTTTACAATTAAAAATTAATAATACCCTAATAAAAATTATGACTAGCACAATAGATAAATATAGTTAATGAAATAAAAATAATTAAAACAAGTGTTCTAACAACTATGCCAGTTAATGATTTTAGCACAGTGAAAATGTGAAATATAGCTACAGTAATTTAAATAAAATAAAGAGATAAGGGAGAGCGAGACAAACAAATTTATAGTGGTTCGGCTTCAACTCGGCCTACGTCTACTCCTCAAGTTTCACTTGAGATTTTTCACTATGCTCTAGCTTCACGGGAGTGCTATCAACCTCTTTACAAATGGAGCAATCCTCTACGGATTTTACATAGACTTCACAAGTCCAAACCCTTGCAAATCTTAGGTGATTCACAATCACTATCAAGATTTCAAGAATACAGTGTTTGCAACACTTTTACAAGACGAAATGATATTTTTGCTTTCAAAGAAAGCTTACAATAAATATCTCTCAAAGATAGATATATAAAATAAAGCTTTGATCTTTCTATAAATCTCACACAAGAAAGATGAGTTTAATGCTAAAAGGCTCAGTGTATAATTTCTGAGAAAGGATGTGACTGATTATAAATCAAAAAATATTTTCAGGTTTTTTTGTACGTTGTTTACATTAGAGACTTTGGTATATATAATGAAAGTTATAGCCGTTTATAGCTATTGTATTCATTTGAATTTATAGTCGTTTATAGCCGTTGTAGTCATTTGAATTTATAGCCGTTTATAGTCGTTGTACTTCCATAATTACCAATTTGAATATCTTCCACTCCATCATTACAAATTTGAATATCTTCCACTTGAACCTTTTGGCCTTTTGAACCTTTATAGCCATATCAAGATTTCAAGAATACAGTGTTTGCAACACTTTTACAAGACGAAATGATATTTTTGCTTTCAAAGAAAGCTTACAATAAATATCTCTCAAAGATAGATATATAAAATAAAGCTTTGATCTTTCTATAAATCTCACACAAGAAAGATGAGTTTAATGCTAAAAGGCTCAGTGTATAATTTCTGAGAAAGGATGTGACTGATTATAAATCAAAAAATATTTTCAGGTTTTTTTGTACGTTGTTTACATTAGAGACTATGGTATATATAATGAAAGTTATAGCCGTTTATAGCTATTGTATTCATTTGAATTTATAGTCGTTTATAGCCGTTATAGTCATTTGAATTTATAGCCGTTTATAGTCGTTGTACTTCCATAATTACCAATTTGAATATCTTGCACTCCATCATTACAAATTTGAATATCTTCCACTTGAATCTTTTGGCCTTTTGAACCTTTATAGCCATTTATAGCTGTTGTACTTCTATCATTACTAATTTGAATATCTTCCACTTGAACCTTTTGGCCTGCTGCTGTGCTAGGCTATTTGAACTTTTGTTTTGGGCTGTTTGAACACCTGATTTAATCAAATATTAAATACATTCTAACAACATTTAGATAAAGGTTTAAGTGAGAAATAATGGGATAAAATAAATTTTGATTCTATTTTTTTTTTCAAATAAACCATCAAAATAAATTTTGGATTCTATTTTTCTCTTTCAAATAAATTAAAACATAATTAAATAAATCATCAAAATAAATAAGTCTAACAATCTCCCCCTTTTTGATGATGGCACACAATAATGTTTTGATTTGATTTGGGAGTAAGAAAAACTCCCCCTCATGTCATGCTCCTTGAATTCATTTCTAAATACATAGGTTAGCACATGTGTAATAAATCAGTTTTAATTAGAGACATGATGTGAGACTAAGATATCAAACTATAAATACATAACATCATATTAGTTTGAAAATAATACCATGATTTGAAACAATACCATAATGCATAACATCATAACATCATAAGTTTTCTCCCCCTGTGACATTATCAAAAGGAAATCATGAGTCAGAATCTGAAGGAGGATAAAGAGGAAGAAAATGATAATGATAATGATAAATGACATCAAAAAATAGATAATTAAAACATATATATACATATATATACACATATATGCATACACATACAACTCTCCTACGTCTCTCTCTTTTTTCGCAAAACGTGGTTGCCACGCGGCCTGGCTTTTGCTTCATTGGCCGACAAAAGCGGCTCTCCTCAATTGCCGCTCGACTCGGCTATCTTACCCTCCTTGTTTTCTTCTCTTCAGCCTTCTTCTTAATCACACTCGTCCGCTTCTTCTTCACCTCACTCTCTTCTATCTCTTCTTCACCGCTCTCGTCTGTTTTTCCTTCCTCATCGAGAGACAAAAAAAACTGAACGGAGGAGGCCAAACCTCAGTCTGTTAGCTTTTATTTCTCTGCAACTCATTTCTTTTACACCTCTCACCTCTAAACCATGGCTTCCTCATCCCGTCCCCTCACTCTATTTCCGGACATGAATGATCCCATAAGCTCTGCTCGACCGAGTGCCCCTACTCTTACTCTTCCTGTCATTCAGCTTCCTAACCTTCCTATGATGTCGATTGAGCAAAGCATGGCAGCTCAATCTGACAAAGAAGCCAATCGTTTCACACTAACGTCCTGTATGGAGACGGTGACGGCAGTCACAAAATTGGCTCACCGATTGTATAAGAGCTTAAACGGAAGACCACCTCCATGGCCCGATTTGGAGCAACGTCGTTCTTGGCCTTTGATAGTCAACGGGGAGTCGTTGCTCTCGACGAAAGCACGGGGTCAGGGGTGTCAAGGGTCGCCCAAGGTGATAAAAAGAAGAAGAAAACGATGGAAGAGGCGAGTAAGTAAGATCAGCGTATGGCTGGAAAAAAATGAAGGTTGTTGCTTTTGTTTTTTTGTTTTGTTTTTTTTTATGTTTATTTTGATCGGCGTGTGGTCGTAAAAAAAATGAAGGGTGTTTTTTTTTTATATAAATATTTGTATTTGAATTTGTTTTTATTTTTATGTATAAGTACTGAAAAATGAAATTAAAAAGCAAAAAAAATAAAAAAATAAAAAATTAAGCCCAAACAAAAAAATAATAATGAGAAAAAAATAAAAATAAAAGAAATTAAGCCTAATAGCAAAATAAAATAATACGAGCAGAAATTAAACTTAATGGGACGTTGGTGTTGCTAGAATGGTAATGTAAAAAAAATACCATGAGAGTTTAAAAAAAATCAATGTATGCAAAGTTAATTTTACCTCAAGATGCAGAACCCAAAAAAAATTACATAGTTGAGAATAGCAAACTGTTAAGGAGAATAAATGTATGAAGGACTTGAGAGCATTCAACTGATATAAATGTTTCCACATTAATGTAGCAATACACATATATCATTTTTACAAAAATTCAAGTTTTACAGTCATAACAAAACTTTTTAAGTAGCAATCGACATTCCAAGCTCGCTACGAATAAAATTGAAGCGATCCTCGCTTAGGGATTTTGTGAAAATATCCGCCAATTGCTTGTCGGTGTTTACAAATTCAAGTACAATATCCCCTTTTTGAACATAATCTTTTAAAAAATGATGTCGAATTTCAATATGTTTTGTTCGTGAGTGTTGAACCAGATTTTTGCTTAAATTGATGGCACTAGTATTATCACATTTAATAGGGATATGATCATAATGCAAATCAAAATCCTCCAATTGTTGTTTCATCAAAAGTATTTGGGCACAACAACTTTCGGAAGCTATATATTCAGCTTCGGCCGTTGATAAAGCAAGCTTTTTGCTAAATCAAGATGCTAATGAGCTACCAAGAAAGTGACAAGTGCCACTGGTGCTTTTTCTATCAAGTTTGCATCCGGCAAAGTCGGCATCCGAGTAACTAATTAAATCAAATGCAACATCTCTAGGATAAAACAGTCCCAAATTTTGAGTGCCAACAAGATATTTAAAAATTCTTTTAATAACACTGAGATGTGATTCCTTAGGATTTGATTGATATCTAGCACACATACAAACACTAAACATAATATCGGGTCTACTTGCAGTTAAATAAAGAAGTGAGCCGATCATACCTCGATATTTTGTTTGATCAATGGACTTACCTTTTTCATCCTTGTCTAGCTTAATGGATGTGCTCATAGGTGTTCCGGCTATTTTTGAGTCATACATACAAAACTTTTTGAGTAGTTCTTTTGTGTACTTAGCTTGGTTGATAAAAATTCATTCCTTACATTGTTTGATTTGAAGCCCAAGGAAATAATTTAGCTCTCCCATCATGCTCATCTCTGTAGACGTCCCCGAACGTCCCAGGAAGAAAATCCCGTTTTGTTCATATGGGCTCACTACAGTTCAGGACTCAGATGTCACGGTCCTGTATCTAATCTCGCAGAGTACAATGCAAGACCGATGAATCATTAAAGAGTCCAAATCCGACAAATCGTTTATGAAAATAGATTTTTTGAAAGAAGTGCCAAACATGGACTGCTTTGCCAGATACAGAGTCGCCACCTAAATATTTTATTTTGGGGGAATTTAGGAAACCCTGACTCGTGCCGAAGGCCACGTGTCCGTCATCATCAAAGTTGCCTCGGCTCGGGAACTTGGGTTCGATTGGGGAAGGTCAGCTATGAGCCCCCCCTCTCGCCCGATCCGAAGATCGGCCTCTACTAACCATGATATCGAGTTTTGAAAACATTATGCAATCTTATTCCAGTTATTAGCCTAGATTTACTACGTGATGCGCACACCATACAAGTATAGACTCGATCGCCTGAATTGGAACAACACATCTCATGTTTGTTTATTTTGAAAATGGTTTGATGGTGCTACCCGTAAGTAGGCTAAGACGTGGATTTGCCACCCTCGGGTGGGCTTAGAAAACGTGATGGTTTGCCACTCTCAAGTGGGCTTAAAACTCACAGTCAATGCATTATTCCAATTTAGATAATCCAACCTTCACCCACAGGCATTCAGGCAGGTATATCACATAAGCACATAGTCTCATGGTAAGCATGCTATCATGGTAGTCACTCACACACATGTAAGGATGCTAAAGCATAAACACTTATCGAGTACTCCAAGCCAAAACAGAAGGTACGTTAGAAATCCATGCATGATCCTAACTATGCTGAAATGCCTAATGTAATACATGCAAGAATGCAACTACAATAGACTCGGCTATTCTAAAGATGGCATGTGAAATGCTACAACTAACAAGTATTTGGCTCGGAATTAAAATACAATGCAATAGAAAAACAGATGAATGAATGCAAACATGCAAACATAAGTATGCTAATTGCAACATGCCCTAATCTAACCATCATAAGCTGGTAAATAAAAAGGAGAAAGACATGGGGTTGGAAGACATACATCACACACACGCACATTTATTACAATTGTTCCCTCGCTCGGAGGGTTTGAATAAATAATACAGTTTGAATAAATAATTAACTACTCTAACTAATTAAATATTACAAAACCCTAATTAATTAACAAATTAACTAAGAAAGCGAATAAACTAGCATGCAAGCTATAAAATGGACTGCCTCAGCTCTTGTTCCGAATGACGGAAGATGCATGCATACTCGGATCGCCTTGTCAGGAAATTCCATTGCGACGCCTCGCCTCGCTTTTGTTTGGAATTGATCTCAGAAACTTGCACAAAGCTCCAGAAGGCTGAGACTCCACCTTGGGAAGGCCACCGACCAGTTATTAGCATGGGAGACCACCTGCCGACCACCCTTTGTGGTGGAGACCAAAGAGGGTGGTCGGCCTGCTAGAAAATCTGGTCGGCTGACCAGTTTTCACCTCTGGTTTTTGGTTTTTCTGCAACAAAGGCAAGAGAGAGAAAAGATAATGTATTTTCAACAAATGTGTGCATGACCACTCTCCCCGTCCTTGCACAAGCTCAAGGGAGTGTAGTCCTTGATCCTTGTGCCACCAATCACGTATCTCGATGCGTAATGGCCGAGAAGTCGAATTGCACAACTCGATATGAAATGAATGCACATATAAGCAAGTAAAGCCAACAACTCTATCATGGACAGTCAAGAGTGTCGGCGACCGAGAATCGAGGCACGTTTCATCACTTGGAGTACGAAACGTCCCTCGTTTCCCGTGTTTGGACTAAACTCTACTGCAAACACAATGCAATATGCATGACATGCATGAATGTAACTCTAACATGCAACCTAGATGCAAATGCCACTGAATGACGCAAACATACAAGGGATGACATGCAAACATGCTACTAGCATACACAATGCTATGAAATAATCAATGGCATACTCAATGCAAGACGATTCTATATGGCATACGCAATGCATATGAAGACTAACAAACACAATGAAACGAACAAGGCATACACAATGCGACTAACGTGCAACCCTAAATGCAATGCAACCTAATCATGCTGGCATGTGAGGGATGATATGCACACATGCAACCTAGCGTACGCAATGCTATGGATTAAAATGGCATACACAATGCACATGAGCTATATGGCATACACAATGCACACATACGAAGATGGACATACACAAAGGCATAATCAAAGCATACACAATGCGATGGTCAAACATGCAACAACATGAACCAAATGGCATACACAATGTAAGGTGGACTTAAACCAATATGAGTGGACCTCAGCCACACTCAAATTAGTGGCTATGTGATGAAAATGAGACAACTGAAATACATGCAAACATGCACGGATGCAAAGGATCGACCCTAAGGCACAACATGTAACTCTAACAAAGCATGGAAAGGGATGACATATGGCACATAATGACACAAATTTCAGCTCTGAAATAGCATATAAGATGGTCCCGAAACATGCAAACGACTCACACAATGCATGCTAGATGGCCCGGATACCGAAACCAGTGAAGTGCGTTACACTAGAGGTACATCAAGCAATGCACAAATGGAAAAACCACCCCCAAACGGACCCTAGGCAGGTCCAAGACAGTGGGAAAATGGCCTAAAATGATGGCTCAAAGTGCATGGAAATGAAGCTCATTCAATGGTCCGAAAACGAGTCATTTATGCATAACTCTCAAACGCATTTAAAAAGTGGAAAACAAGACAATATGGCATGCATTTAAGCTCTGAAATATGATGTGAAATGGCCCCAAAACATGAAAACACCTCAGCATATGCATGTAATAGACCTCGAAACTCAAAGCTAAGCATGGATATTGAACTACAAGCATGCAAAATAAGCATCATTCGACCATGAGACCCAAAAATAGAGCTGAGGCAGTCCAAAATATACATAAAATCAGTTTAAGGCATGGTCAAAAGGTGCTAGAATCAAGGGCCAAAAGATCATGCAATACAAGCTAGTGAACCATGATTTGCACTACAACTATGTGAAGCACATGAGAGCTCACCAAACTAGCCAAAAACAGAAGTATGCCATGCTAAATCATGCCCAAAAACCCATGGAAACATGGTCAACGCATGCAAGAATGGTGTGTCCCTTTGAAAGGCCAATAAGGGGGTTATTCTACATATATATAATGGACATACAAAATGGCAAAACCACCTCTGGACAGAGGTTATGATGGCCCTAAAACTCACTGAAAAGGGACTGAAATGAGTTTAGGAAGCATGCAAGCAAAGGTCCCTTTGAAAGGCCTTGAAGAGGATTACTCTACACATGTAAGATAGACACCTAACATGGGAAAAACAACTCTGGACAGAGTTCATGCAGGTCATAAAACTCATAAATAATGGCCGGAAACATGCTCAAGAAGTGTACAAATATGGGCTCCTTTGTAAGGCCAACAAAGCTAGTAAATAAAATAAGGGGTGAGAGGGTCGCCAAACCAAGGCCAACACAAATGCTCTAATGCATAGCTCAAAACAAGAGGAAATGAAACATGCAAGGCGGTAGATGACCCTCAACATAAAAATGACCTTAAACAAACATGTTTAAAAGCTCAAAACAAGACTTTTTTTAGTTCATGACAAAGCCCAAATATGCTTGCAAACTAGGCTAATATATGGATCAAAATAATGCTCAAAAGAGGGAAAAATGATTACTCTTGGAGACCAACAAAAACCAGCAGCCTCTGGACCCAAAAACCCAACCTTGAACCTCTGAAAATACCCTCCAAGGGTCTTAGGTGGATGATGGAAGGGTTAGGTTATGGAGTTATGTGCAAAGGGGCCAAGGACCAAGCAATTTAGAGCTCAAAAGAGAGAGATATAAAGAGAGATATATTGTTTAGCCTTAAAAAAATCTGAACCCTAGCAATGGAAGAGGGCCCTTCCCTTTATAGAGGAGAAGGTCTAAAGCTTCTCCAAGAAGCTTAAAACCAAGCTTAAACATCCTCCATACACGTGTATGGAGGATGCATTCTGAGGCTTCCAGCTGGCACAACTGGCTTCAACTCAATGAGACAAAAAAGTAGAAAGCTGGTCGACCAGTTCAAGTGGTTGGCCGACCACTTGCCCTGGTCGGTCGACTAGGGGTCAAAAGGTTCAAGGATCAAAATAATGCTCAAAAGAGGGAAAAATGATTACTCTTGGAGACCAGCAAAAACCAGCAGCCTCTGGACCCAAAAACCCAACCTTGAACCTCTGAAAATACCCTCCAAGGGTCTTAGGTGGATGATGGAATGGTTAGGCTATGGAGTTATGTGCAAAGGGGCCAAGGACCAAGCAATTTAGAGCTCAAAAGAGAGAGATATAAAGAGAGACATATTGTTTAGCCTTAAAAAAATCTGAACCCTAGCAATGGAAAAGGGCCCTTCCCTTTATAGAGGAGAAGGTCTAAAGCTTCTCCAAGAAGCTTAAAACCAAGCTTAAACATCCTCCATACACGTGTATGGAGGATGCATTCTGAGGTTTCCAGCTGGCACAACTGGCTTCAACTCAATGAGACAAAAAAGTAGAAAGCTGGCCGACCAGTTCAAGTGGTTGGCCGACCACTTGCCCTGGTCGGTCGACTAGGGGTCAAAAGGTTCAAGTTCAAAAGGTGGTTGGCCAGCCCATATTGGTGGTCTCCCAGGTGAATACAACTCAGTGGTGGTATGGGAGACCAGAAAATGTGGCTCAAAAGTGAGGGAGACCACCTACGTGTCAAGAAAAACCGACCGACCGGGAAAGGTAGTCTCCAAGAAGAAAAGGTGGTTTCCCACCCTACTACCACCTTTCTAACAATGAAACTAGGGTCCATGCCAAAAATGAACCCACACCGATGCGAAATGAAGGTTCGGGGGCCAAAACGTGCAGCCGGGGGCCCCAAAAACTGACTATTAAGCATCGAAAGTGGCGTGCGACCACGAAGGTGGTCTCCTGGTCCACAGTGTCCCTCTAAGGATAGGAAGCAAGGTGTGTGCCAAAAATCGGAGCAAACGAAGGTAGTTAAGCGGTCCCGAACCGAGGCACACAACCGACGGCTCCGAAAATCAAAAACTGGTCTCCAAATGGGAAAAATGGCCTACGACCACAAAACGTAGCCTACGGCCACTGAGAGATGGTCTATGAGACCTCTCCCTCCCTTTACGAAGAGAAAATAGAGAAAATAGGACCTGGTTCGCAAACCAAGGCAAGGCACGAAAGGGTTCTGAAGCCCGAAGACAAGGCTCTCAGCCAAGACTTTGCAACCTCAGAACGAGCACAATATGAAACATCATCGAGCGCTCAGTTGGTGACGTGTGAGTCTTAAGGCCGGTCAAAAATGGGGTGTCTACAATCTCAAACTCACTTTGCATACACTTAGTAAATTCCTTACACAAGGTTTCATTAGTAGCACCAAATATAATGTCATCCACATATATTTGCACAATAAGTAAATCATCATTTTTAGTTTTAACAAAAAGTGTTGTGTCAATCGTTTCTCTAGAAAAATTATTTTCAATCAAAAATTTACTTAATCGTTCATACCATGCACAGGGTGCTTGTTTCAAACCATATAAAGCTTTTAGTAGTTTAAAAACATGATTTGGAAAATCATGATCTTCAAAACCTAGGGGTTGTTTAACATAAACTTCCTCATTTATAAAACCATTAAAAAAAGTACTTTTTACATCCATTTGATAAAGTTTGATATCTCTAAAACATGCAAATGTAAATAACATACGAATGACTTCTAATCTAACAACCGGAGCAAAAGGTTTCATCGAAATCAATACCTTCTTCTTGATTGTATCCCTGTGAGACAAGTTTAGCCTTGTTTCTTATAATTGTGCCTGATTCATCAAGCTTGTTTCGAGATAATGGTATGATCGTTAGGTTTTGGCACAAGTTCCCACACTTTGTTTCTCTCAAATTGGTTAAGCTCTTCATGCATAGCTATTATTCAATGTTCATCGAATTCGGCTTCTTGAAAGTTTTTAGGCTCAATTTGTGAGAGCAAAACCAAGTTATTACAAATGTTTCTAAGTGAAGAGCGAGTTTCAATACCTTTTGTAGGGTCACCTAGGATTAAATTCTTAGGGTGATTATGAACAAACTTCCATTCTCTTGGCAAATCATCATTGTTTCCTCCTTCTTCTTGAGGTGGGAGAATAGGTTGTTCAATCTCTTTGTTCAACTTACATGATTGGTTATCTTCTTTGTAGATACGTGAATCTTCCATATTTGGTTCCAAATCTATATTATCACTAACAATTTACTTTTGAGCAGAGATGTTAGTTTCATCAAATGCCACATGTATAGATTCTTCCACAACAAGAGTTCTTTTATTAAAAACACGATAAGCTTTGCTAGTTAAGAAATAGCCAAGAAAAATTGCTTCATCAGATTTTGAATCAAATTTACCTAAGTTATCCTTACAATTGTTATACACAAAACATTTACAACAAAAAACATGCAAGTGACTAATGTTAGGCTTTCTATCATGCTAAAGTTCATAAGGAGTCTTTTAAAGAATAAGTCTAATTAATGCACGATTTAAAATATAACATGCGGTGTGAACGGCTTCGGCCTAAAAATATTTAGGAAGATTATTTTCGCAAAGCATTGTTCTAATCATCTCTTCTAAAGTTTTATTTTTCCTTTCTACTACACCATTTTGTTGAGAGGTTTTAGGTGCTGAAAAATTATGTCCAATACCATGCTCATCATAAAACAATTCAAATTTTTCATTTTCAAGTTCTCTACCATGGTCGGTTCGAATATTAGTAATAAGAAAGCCTTTTTCATTTTGAATTCTACAACAGAGTTTTGTGAAAGGATAAAATGTTTCATCTTTGTGTGCTAAAAACATAACCCATGTAAATTTTGAATAATCAGCAACAATAACAAGACAATAACTTTTACTACCTAGACTAGATGTCTTTGAGGGACCAAATAAATCCATATGTAATAGTTGTAAAGGTCTAGTTGTGGAAATATGAGATTTTGATTTAAATGATGTTTTAGTTTGTTTTCCTTGTTGACAAGCACTACAAAGATGATCTTTTTTAAATTTAATTTTTGGAAGTCCAATGACCAAATCCTTTCTCAAAAGTTTAGCAATTAAATCCATATGAGCATGACTAAGTTTTCTATGCCATAACCAACTATTTTCATTATTAACATGTAAACATTTAACATCACTAGCATAGAGATCATTAAGATGAAAAACATAAACATTATCATGTCGATTACCAACGAATAAAGCTTTATGATCATTTGTGCTTTCAATTGTGCAATGCGATTTATCAAAAATAACTTGATTACCTTTATCACATAATTGACTAATACTAAGTAGGTTATGCTTAAGTCCATCAACAAGTAAAACATTTTCAATAGAAGGGTTAGGAGAAATACCGATGCTACCAATACCGATGATTTTTCCTTTCTTGTTGTCTCCAAAAGTAACAAATCCTTCATCTTTCGATGATAGTTTAGTAAAGAATGATTTATCTCCGGTTATGTGTCTGGAACATCCACTATCAAGGTACCACTTCCCTTCTTTAGCTTTGGACTTAAAACAAACCTACAAGATGACAGTCAAGTATTGGTTTTTGGTACCCATAGTTTCTTGAGTCCTTCTTGGTTAGTTTTGTTAGATCTCTTAATAATCCAAATCTTTTTAATTCCCATGTTTATATTCTTTTTGAATGGACAATAAGATATATAATGGCCTTTCTTTTTACAATAATGACAAGTAATATGAGGGTCATGAGAGGTGCCTTTTCAAAAATTGTATTGAGATTCTTTTGTTTCTTAATAGGGTCATATCCAATACCCGCTTTATCAAAACACATCTTTGATTTCCAAGAACCATGTTGAGATTATCTCTACCTTTTACAAAATTTTCAAGTGTTTTTGTTAAATCATCAACATTGTTTTTTAAAGTAGTTTTCTCATTAGAAATAGTATCAAAATCAATTTTCAAAATAATTTTTTCTTTCTTTAATTCTTCTACATTAATAATAAAGATGCAACAGATTTCTTCACCACATTATTTTTGGCACAAACTTTTCTAAATTTATTTGATAGTTCATGGAATGCACTTTCAAGTTCTTCATAAAGAGTAGTTACCTCATCTTGAGTAGAGTCTTCATCTTCAAGAGCCATGAGACATAAGTTGGCTACTTCATTTTCAATTTCATCACTTGAGCTTTCATCTTCACTTTCTCCCCAAGCCGCTACCATGGCCTTTTTGTTTTTTTTGTAGTCTTTTCCATGATTCTTCAATTTTGGACAATCCATCTTCATATGTCCAGGATTTTGCACTCATAGCAAATAATAGGCTTTTTCTTGTTATCTTTGTTGTACTATTTCTTTAAAGGTCTTCTTCCTTCATAATTGTTTTTCTTGAAGTGCTTTTTGAGATTTCTACTAAACATGGCATAGCTTTCATCTTCACTAGAGTTTTCATGTTCTTCTTCATTTGATGAGGCTTTGAATGCAATTCCACTTTTTCTTTTGTTTTCAACATCCTTACGTCCTTTCATAGTAATCTCATGAGTCATAAGGGAACCCATAAGCTCATACAATCCAAGTGTGGAGAGATTTTTGGATTGTCTATAATGGCCGTGACCTTTGCTTCCCAATTCTTTGGTAATCACCTAAGAATTTTTCTTACCAACTCACTGTTAGTATAAGTTTTGCCAAGAGATTTCAAAGAGTTTACAATTTTAGTAAATCTAGTAAACATACTTGAAATAGATTCATCAGAGTTCATTTTAAACAATTCATAACTATGAACAAGCATATCAATACGACATTCCTTCACATGGTTTGTACCTTCATACGTTACCTCAAGTTTGTCCCAAATTTCTTTTGCCGAATCACAACTTGAAATTCTATTATACTCCTTAGAGTTTAATCCACAAACAAGGGTGAGTTTGGCTTTAGCATTGGCTTGCAATAATTTATGATCTCTCTCATAACATTCATCTTCAGTTTTAGGTACACTAATATTGTCTACTAATTTGATAGGAATTTTTGGACCTTTGGTGACAATAATCCACATGACATAATCAGTGGCTTGTAGATATAGGATCATCTTATCCTTCCAATGACTATAGTTGTTTTCGTCAAACAATGGTGGCCTATTTGTGGCTTGTCTTTTAGCTAAGGTTGCCATAAATCGAAACTCCTAGATGGTTAAATCTAAAATAAGAGTCTAGGCTCTAATACCAATTGTTATCCAAAAGACAACCTAAGAGGGGGGGTGAATTAGGTTTTTATAATTAAAAATTAATAATACCCTAATAAAAATTATGACTAGCACAATAAATAAATATAGTTAATGAAATAATAATTAAAACAAGTGTTCTAACAACTATGTCAATTAATGATTTAGCATAGTGAAAATGTGAAATATAGCTACAGTAATTTAAATAAAATAAAGAGATAAAGGAGAGAGAGGCAAACAAATTTATAGTGGTTCGGTTTTCAACTCGGCCTACGTCCACTCCTCAAGCTTCACTTGAGATTTTTCACTATGCTCTAGCTTCACGGGGGTACTAGCAACCTCTTTACAAATGGGGCAATCCTCCATGGATTTTACATAGACTTCACAAGCCTAAACCCTTGCAAATCTTAGGGGATTCACAATCACTCTCAAGATTTCAAGAACACAGTGTTTGCAACACTTTTACAAGATGAAATGGTATTTTTGCTTTCAAAGAAAGCTTACAATAAATATTTCTCAAAGATAGATATATACAATAAAGTTTGATTTTTCTATAAATCTCACACAGGAACGATGAGCTTAATGCTATAAGGCTTAGTGTATAATTTCTGAGAGAGGATGTGACTGATTATAGATCAAAGAATATTTTCAAGTTTTTTGTACCTTGTTTACATTAGAGACTTTGGTATATATAATGAAAATTATAGCCGTTTATAGCCGTTGTATTCATTTGAATTTATAGTCGTTTATAGCCGTTGTAGTCATTTGAATTTATAGTCGTTGTACTTCCATCATTTCCAATTTGAATATCTTACACTCCATCATTACAAATTTGAATATCTTCCACTTGAACCTTTTGGCCTTTTGAACTTTTATAGCCGTTTATAGTTGTTGTACTTTCATCATTACTAATTTGAATATCTTCCACTTGAACCTTTTGGTTTACTGCTATGCTAGGCTATTTGAACCTTTGTTTTGGACTGTTTGAACTCCTGATTTAATCAAATATTAAATATATTCTAACAACATTTAGGATAAAGGTTTAGGTGAGAAATAATGGGACAAAATAAATTTTGATTCTATTTTTTTCTTTTAAATAAATCATCAAAACAAATTTTGATTCTATTTTTCTCTTTCAAATAAATCATCAAAATAAATTTTGTTTAAAATATAATTAAATAAATCATCAAAATAAATTTTGGATTCTATTTTTCTCTTTCAAATAAATTGAAACACAATTAAATAAATCATCAAAATAAATAAGTCTAACAACATTTATAATTTGAATCAATGTTAAATTTAGGTAAACATTCCATATTAATTAATCTACGCAAAGATCCATAATTAACATGTCCAAGTCTACCATGCCATAAATTTGAAAACTCAAGCAAGTAAGAAGAAGATGTATTTTTATTAATAACATAGGATACAACAGTCATTACATTCATCTTGAAAAGGCCATCAGACATGTAACCTTTTTCTATATATATCCCATTCTTAGTAAGTACGAATTTATCACTCTCAAACACCAACCTAAACCCATTCTTACTCAACAAAGATCCAGAAACAAGATTCTTTCGAATGTCCGGTACATGCAACACATTGTTGAGAGTGAGTTCGTTTCCAAAAATCATCTTAAGTATAATCTTTCCTTATCCTTCAACTTTGGAAGTTGAGGAGCTGCCCATAAAAAGTTGTTTACCGTTGTCCACTGTTGTAGACACCCCATTTTTGACCGACCTTAAGACTCAAACGTCACTGATTGAGCGCTCGGTGATATTGTATATTGTGCTCGTTCAGAAGTTTCAGAGTCTCGGCTGCGAGCCTTACGAGGGATTACAAACAGAGCCTCGCATTCCAAGAACAATTACAAGAGGCAAACCGGGGCATCGCGAGGGATTCTCCGCACAAGGCAACCCGAGCATGCATCATTCATCATCCGGAACAGATTTGAGGCAGTCACTGGCTTGCATGCCAATTTATTGCTTTCCTAATTTAATTTGTTAATTAATTAGGGTTTTGTACATATTTGGACTGTAATTATTTGGGACTGTATATTATTTATTCGGACCCTTCTGCGTGAGGGCAATATTGTAATAAGTGTGCGTGTGTGTGATGTATGTCTTCCAACCCCACGTCTTTCTCCCCTTTTATTTACCAGCTTATGATGGTTAGATTAGGGCATGTTTCAATTAGCATACAGTATGATAGCATGTTTGCATTCATTCATCTTTTTGCATGCACCGGGCTCGACGCATCATACTAACTGCATTGTATTTTCAATTCCAAGTTGAATACATGTTAGCTGTAGCATTTCATATGCCATGTTTAGAATAGCCGAGCCTGCTATAGTTGCATTTTTGCATGTGTTGCATTAGGCATTTCTGTATAATTAGGATCATGCATGGATTTCTAATTAGCTTCTGTTTGGCTTGGAGTACTTTGTAAGTTTCATGCTTTAGCATCCTTGCATGCGTGTGAGTGACTGCCATGAATAGCATGCTTACCATGAGGCTATATGCTTATGTGATATAACTGTCTGAATGCCTGTGGGTGAAGGTTGGTTATTTGAATTGGAAACATTCATCAAATGGTGTTTTAAGCCCACTAGATAGTGGCAAAATTATGTTTTCTAAGCCCACCCGAGGGTGGCAAATCCACGTTCTTAGCCTACTTGCGGGTAGCACCATCAAACCATTTTCAAACAAACAAATATGAATGTTTGTTCCAATTCAGGCGATCCAGTCTATACTTGTATGCTGTGCACATCACATAGTAATCTAGGCTAATAACCAATAAAAGAATACATAAAGTTTTCAAAACTAGATATCATAGTTAGTAGAGGCCGATCTTTGATCGGGCGAGTGGGGGTGCTCACGAAGTGACCTTCCCCAATCGTACCCAAGTTCCCGAGCCGAGGCAACTTTGGGGATGACGGACACGTGGCCTTAGGCAAACGAGTCAGGGTTTCCTAAATTTTCCCAAAATAAAATATTTAGGTGGCGACTCTGTATCTGGAAAAGCAGTCCATGTTTGGCACTTCTTTCCTAAAAAATCTGTTTTCTCAAAACGATTTGCTGGATTTGGACTCTTTGGTTCAGATTAAGAACCGTGACAATTTGAGAGTCTGAACTGTAGTGAACCCCAAATGAACAGAACGGGATTTCCCTCCCGGGGCGTTCGGGGACGTCTACAGTTTCTGGCGACTCTGCTGGGGATTTAGAGAACTTGACTCGAACTCGTGATGTTCTGTTTTGATTACACTTGTGTGTTTCTTTGCATTGCATTTGCATTGGTGCGCCTAGGACACCGTGTTTGCCATATGCTATTCCTGAACGGTTTTCCGGAGGCTTGTCTTGTCAAGACATGACCATAAGGTTGACCGGTTGTGGGCTCTGCCAGTATGGGAACACAAACCCTGGTTTTACCGGGGCACCCTTCTGACCATTCGACCTAGTGCATATTCGGAATCCATAGTGACCATTCCAGACTAGGACAGGTTGCTTACCCGATTGTAGGTTGTTTGAAACCGCTGCGTGCGTAGTGAAACCCTTGCTCCTGACAAAATAGGACAGGGAAACCTTACCCCAACATAGGGGTGTTTTGTCTCTCACTTGTCTGCTATGTGCTTTTAAAGTGCGTCTCTATAGGAATGCATGTATCAATCTACAAGTTTGGGCATCAGGCCTGCGGGCACTAGTTTAGTAGTTTGGGCATCAGGCCTGCGGGCATCAGTATCTGGGAATCAGTTTTACCTGAGGGTATCAGTTCACCGGTAGAATTTTGGACAGAATTCAGTAGAGAGCACACTCATTCAACTATGCTCATATCTGTTCAGGGTGAAATCAGGCTGAGATATTGCATGTTTTCTCTTTTGCTAGGGGGGGAGTCTTGGAACCATAGTTTCAGAAGGCTCCGATATTCCCCGAGGTTCATCGGACTTGTGCTGATAGACTTTGTCAGGTGAGAGATTCAGTTCAAGGGCAAATCAGTGTTCCTCCGCCAGAGGCAGGGTAAAAGGGGCCAGTTAGGCACAGATCACTGGTTCAACAGTTACCAGATCAGTGGCCCTTATCCACCCCACCAGTGAATAGTCAGGCTGAGGCCTCAATTTTTATCAGTTTTTAGTCACCTCACCAGTCAATCAGCCGGAACAGCAGAACGTGGCAGGGATGGAGGAAATGATGCGTCAACTCCAAGAAAGTATGAAACTCATGCAGCAAGACGCTGCCCGGCAGGCGGAATTTGCCAAACAACAGGCTGCGATCATGGCCCAGCAGGTTGAGCTGATCACCAGGCTGCAACAGCAAAATGGAGCATCTGCTTCGCACCAAGCCTCTCCCCCACCAGGAGTTCCAGCACCCGAGGAGGCACCAAATGTCCAGAGAGATACGAACATTCCGACAGGACCGGCTCCACCCCCAATCTTACCCCAGCTGTCTAAAGCACCGATCAACTTACCGGATTCACCCTTTGAGTTCGAGTTAGACCCCACAGCACTGAAGGTGAGCAAGCTTGAAAAACTGTTCAAGAAATCTCAGGGCGCTAAGTCCATCCCGGACATCGAGGACGGGTATACCAACGCAGCTGTGACGCTGTCGGACAGATTTAAGATGCCACACATCGACCGATTTGATGGATCTGGCGATCCCATAGTGCACCTCCGGTTGTTTTCGGACATACTAAGGCTGATGGGCCTCACCAGGCTGCAGAAACTTTCATTATTCGGCCGGACCCTGTCGGGTGTGGCCGCTATTTGGTATGCAAAATTAGAAGACGATGTCAAACGGAACTGGAATGAGATGGCCGAGGCCTTCGTTGCGCAGTACTCCTATAACACGTAAATCGAGGTCACAACCTGTGATCTTAAGACAACAAGGCAAGAGCCTAAGGAGAGTTTTTCTGATTTCGTAGCCCGCTGGAGGGCGAAGGCCTCGATGATGATCCTTAGGCCCACTGACAAAGATCAAATTCGGATGACTGTGCGCAATCTCCAGCCCAAGCTTATGCAGAAAATGATCGTTCTCCCCTTCCCCACCTTTTCAGACTTACATGAGATGGGAGTACAGATCGAGGACGTTATGAAGCAGGTCCTTTTTGACCAGGAGAAAGAGCAGCCTAAGAGGGCATTTTCCCGCAGTTCAAATGCGACCACCAGTGGTGATGCAGCTGCAAGATCTTCTGAAGTGGGCATGGTTACCACCTCTACATCAAAAACAGCTACCCTATTCACCGGTGCGTCCAGAAGTAGCTCACAAGAAACCAAATATCCACCTCGAGTCAAGAGGGTTTTCACCCCACTTCATATGCCTTTGTCAAAGGCTCTAGAGGTCTTAATCCGGAAAGGACATCTAAAACCATTGGAACAATGGCCCTTACCCGATCCTATTCCTGCAAAGCATGATCAGACTAAATACTGCGCCTACCATCAACAAACCGGTCATGACACCGACAGTTGATTTCGTCTGCGCCATGATGTACAAGATCTGTTTGACAACGCGGTCATTGCCGCACCAGGTCCTACAAAGTCTATCGGCACTTGATCAGTGAACTTGTTGGGGATAATATGATTATGTGATCGGGGGATGAACCACCTGTGGGCGGCACTCAGTTTACTCCAGATGTGACGTATGGCACGCACTGTTTTGAACATTTGCGAATGCTGGTTTTTGTAGCTTCCGCTTTGGGTGTTGAGTCAGTTCTGTAGTTTTGTTTTGAGTCTATCTCTTTGCTTTGGGTCAGTCTTTTTGATAAAGGGTCTGTCTTGTTGTATCGAGTCAGTCCTGTTGTACAGAAGTCGGGTGATTCCGGGGGTGTTACCTCGGATATCATTATTTTGTTTTGCGTCTGTCTTTTTGCTTCCTTGTGAGTCTGTTTCTGCTGAGGAGCCAATGACACCAGAAGATTTGAATGAAACAGCAGTGGTTTTTCATGCTTTTGTGCTTGCTTCTGCCTTGTGCCGGTTGTGCCAGAAACTTGAATGAAACGATAGTTCTCTTCACTTGCTCTTCTGTGCCTTGAAATCATTGTATTGACCTAAGCTTTTCAAAACTTTTTCTAACACTGCGGTGAAAACAAAAGGGAAGGAATTCCTCGGGTTTTGCAAAAATTTGATCGATTGAGAGAAAGGGAGGCATGCTAATCCCTTAATGAATGAAATCATGCTTGTTAGTGTGAGTACTGGGAAGGATCCTGGCTTGATCCAGATTGGTTCTATGCTATCTTCAGCGCGAGCGACTAGTCGTTTTCTTAAAAGATTTCAAAAAAAATGTTTTTGCGCGATCCTACGAAGACTTGTGTGGAATCACTCTTGAGATTGTGCAGCTTAGGATCGCTCTCAGCCTCGAGACTCGACCCCTCTTGATTTCAAAACTTGAACTTGGATTCAGAATGTTCAATGGTCAACTACAACGTGAGGCCTGTGTGGCCAGATTCAAAGCAGCCCTCGAACAAGAGGCAAGAAAGTCAGATCAAGAAGATCAAATGTCATAAAAAAAAGAGCTTGCAAAGCTAGATCAGAAGCACCCCTCGAACTAGGGGCAAGAATTTCAAATGTGCTCGAAGAGTCCAAGATGAAGATCGGTAAGAATGCCAAACCCTAGAAGGGAGGAAAGAAGAAGACATTGTTGAAGGACAACCGAGTTCCTATCCATAGACACTAGGGGCAAATTCACCCTCCATTGGATGGACTCTTGCATCGTCAGCGAACAACAGCCATTCTCCTAGATTCAGATGACTTCGGGATCTCAAAACCATTTAACATGGACAAAGCTATACTTTTACCCTTGAGAGGCTCGCTGGGCCGAAAACCCAGAAAGGCGGCCCAGGCAAAAGTTAGAGCAAGATGCAAAGAAAATCAAAAAAGAAATGAAAAGAAAAGAAAAGAACACAAAAATTAAAAGAAGAAAAACATAGCTCGCAAGGTTGAAAACCCACAAAGGGCGGCCTTGGCAAAAGTTAGAGCGCAAAAGGAGAGATTAATACCCGAGTGTACCTTAACCCCGAACTACGTAAGGCTTGATTCCCATCTTTGGGATACGTAGGCAACTTCATTCTGAAGTCCAGCCGTAAATACTTCCAAGTCGACTGTGTCCATGCGATGGTTCTGGTCATCTTTGTCTTCTCTGTATCTGAGAGTCTAGTTGTGTTCGTCGCTTTGAGGACTGACTATAATGCGCTGCGGTGTTATCCAAACAAGGGGCAACTTTCTGTTGCCATTCAATTTGAAGATTTTTAGTGAGGTTGACTAGTTTTCTCAAAAATTATTCTATTTTTCCAAAACTATACCATTTCTTAGACCCAAAAAAAGGGAAATTTTTCCTTGCTCACAACCTGACTTGCATGATTTTAAATCAGAAAATCGGACAAGCATGTTAATCAAACTCTCATATTGGTCAAAATTGTTTTAGTAGAAAGCCAAAAACAAAAAATGGTCAAAATGATGAACTAGGGGCACAGTTGAGTCAGGTGTTCTGTCTTTTCCCCATTGTCAACACACTTGCTGGAAAGGGCACTCTATCTGCCAGAAAGGGCATTCTACCTGCCAGAAAGGGGGACCACTGAAGCTGACCACAAAAGGGCAGAAAGCTCTCACATCTTCCAAGCAACGAGGTATCAAGCCAAGTGCGAAGCACGAACTGGAATGAATCAAGATATCCCACTCCCTCATCTGGACAGGTCTAACCATGTCCAAACTCCCCGACAGAGCATCATCAACCGATGTTAGCTGCAGATTTGCTACACATCCTGTTGTAGCACAACCCCTCTGTGGGAGAAACTCACTGTTGTGAGCAGAAGAAAGAGGATCTAGCAGAATGCTAGGGGCATGAGCCCGTAACTTCCTGTTCATCCATCAACTACCTAGGGGAGGGATGAAAAATGAGAGATTGAAGAATAGAGAGATGTGCGATGAGAGAAAAATTGAGAAAAAGGCTTTTTCAGAAAAATAGAGATTGAGTGCCAGAGTGATGTGAGAATCACAAATGAGAAAGGGTGGGAAGCAATACCCGGAGAAACTAGCTCCTCGCGAACTGAGAGGTCTCTTATCTTTGTAACACGTCTGTATGTCGTGTCTCTTGTCTTTTGTTTATTTCGATTCTTGTTTTGAGTCGTTTCAAGTATCTGTGTTTGTGTTTAGGTTGTTTACCTTTTGTTTTCCGTTGTCGAGTCGTAGTGCGCTGTGTTCAGTCGTAGGCTCAATACCCGGTCGAGAACTCATTTATCAATTCCAAAATAAAATCGTTTTGTGCTCCGAGTGCCGTGCCATTCTCCACATCTGTGTAAAACAAGATTCGTTCTTTCATAAAACCGCAGGCTTCAACCCAGGTCATGTCAGAATAGCAAAACCAGGACCTATTTGAAGCTACATGGGTTCCAGACTACAAAGCAAAAGAAAAGAGGAAATGTCGGGTATCTGAGTTTGTTTCAACTTCAGTAAGTTCCGAGACTACATTCTGTGTGTACCTCTTCGGGTCTTGCCATCGCTCTGAAGTACGAGTGTGCCTCTACCTCAAGCTCAAGATCAAGTTTGCTTCAAGCCAGAATGGCGATCAAAAGTGCTCTCCCTGAGTACCATTCCCTGCCAGAGGCATCTTGGCTGTGTTCGCGATGAGTTCCTAAGAGACCAACTGCAAATGTGGAAACTAGAGTTCGAATGGCGGATGCCTAGAACGTAAAGGTTCGGGATTTCCGGGACTAAAGTCTGGTTTAAATACCCAGAGGCGTGTCGTTGGCTTGAAATCTGTATGGAAGCCCCATAGGTTGAGATAGCGTGTATGCACCTCAATTCTGGATACTGAACCAACCTAGTCTGTCACCCCGTTGGAGAATAGGGAAAGTTGTGAATATGATCAGGAAGAAAGGCAACATCCAGAGTGTTCTACGTGAAGAACCCTTGTCAGTATTTCAGAGCCTTTGTACTGTGAGTTGAAGGTAAGTGTTCGAAGAGCACGAGGGGAGATCCCCGTCAGAGTAGAGTGGTTCTTCGCCACTCACCCCATGAGGTGCTTTCTAAAGCGCCGCTACGCTTGTTTATTGCGTTCCTTAAACATTTGTTGCATTGTACCTATCAAGTTTCTTTCTCATTCATGCACGATATTGTATGTACGGTTCATTCAAAGAAGTTCCGTTTAAGATCATTTATTTACTGTATCAATCACACTTCACTCATTTAGTGTATCAATCACACTTCATTCAGTTAGTGTATCAATCACACTTCATTTCTTTAGTATATCAATCACACCTCATTCACCCTTAGTGCATCTATCACACTTTCTTCGTTCGCTTAGTGTATCAATCACACTTCATTTATTTAGTGTATCAATCACACTCTCTTCACTTAGGGTATCAATCACACTTCATTCATTGTTGTGTATCTATCACACACATTCTTATTTTGTGTATCTACCATGCACATATTCACTTTAGTGTATCTATCACATATATTCTCGTTTAGTGTATCAATCACACTTCATTCATTTAGTGTATCTATCATACTCTGTTCACATAGTGCATCTATCACACTTTGTGTTCACTTTTAGTGTATCAATCACACTCTGTTCACTTAGTGCATCTATCACACTTTGTGTTCGCTTTTAGTGTATCAAATCACACTCTGATCACTTAGTGCATCTATCACACTTTACGTTCACTTTTTGTATATCCATCATACTTTGCTTCACATAGTGCATCTATCGCACTTTGTATTCACTTTTAGTGTCTATCACACTTTGCTTCATATAGTGGATCCATCACACTTGCTTCACATTATGCTCATTTTGTGTATCTATCATGTGTTCACTTTGTGTATCCATCACACACATTCGCTTAGTGTATCTATCACGTGTTTGCTTAGTGTATCCATCACACTCGTTTCGCTTTGTGTATCTATCACACTTTGCTTCACTTAGTGTATCAATCACACTTTATTCATATAGTGTATCCATCACACTCTCTTCACTTTTGTGTATCTATCACACATGCTCGCTAAGATTGCATCATAACTGCATGAAATGTAGTTTGATTTGCCTTCCCGCTTAAAACTGTCACATTTATTGTGAATATTTGCTTCGTTATAGCTTTATTTACACGATCCTTACTGCATGAAATGTAGTTAGATTTGTATATGCTTGCTGCATTTGCATGATCATTGAGTACCTTCGGCTCTTGCATTGTCGGTTGCATTTTGCCCCTGCCTGCGGGCACGCCTGCGGGCGAATCTCTGTTTATCTCACCTGTTTGTCTAAGTCTTCGGCCTTGTCAAAAATGGGTCATCTCTAGGCTTTGACATTCACTCCCGTCACTTATGACTTCCGAGTTCTGTCAAAGAGGGGCAACTGTAGACACCCCATTTTTGACCGACCTTAAGACTCAGACGTCACTGATTGAGCGCTCGGTGATATTGTATATTGTGCTCGTTCAGAAGTTTCAGAGTCTCGGCTGCGAGCCTTGCCTCCGGACTTTCGGGCTCTTTCGTGTCTTGCCTCGGTTTGCGAACCGGGCTCCATTTTCTCTGTTTTCTCTTCCCAAAGGGAGGGAGAGGTCTCGTAGATCACCTCTCAGCGGTCATAGGCTATGTTTCGTGGTCGTAGGACATTTTTCTCGTTTGGAGCCCGGTTTCTGGTTTTTCGGAGCCGACGACCGTGTGCCTCGGTTCGGGACCGCTTAACCACCTCTGTTTGCTCCGTTTTTTTTGGCATGCATCTTATTTACTCCCTTTTGAAGGACACTGCGGTCTGAAAAACCAACTTCGTGGTCGAACACCACTTCTGGTGCCTAACAGTCAGTTTTTGGGGCCTCGAGCTGCGCGTTTCGGCCCCCGAACCTCCATTTTGCATCAGTTTGAGTTCATTTTTGGCAAGGACCTCTATTTCATTGTTAGGAAGGTCGTAGAAGGGTGGGAGGCCAGCAATTGTTCTGACGACCATGTTTTATTCCGCCATCGCCCTCCGTCGCCCGTTTTTCCCACTTGAAAGCCAATGTTGATCACCCTAAGGCCACTTTTTCTTGCCCCAAACCACATATTTGTGTTGTACACACCTGGGAGGCCACCAATATCATGTGGCCAGCCAGTAATTGTGTGTGGCCCTTTTGAACCCCTCCTAAAAGTGGCCTTTTCTCTCTCTTGGTTCATTCTCTCCAGTTTTTGACCACATGGTTGTGTTGTGTACACATGAGAGGCCCTCTTTTTGGCATGGCCGGCCATTAATCTTCATTGACCCTTTTGACCCTTGGCCGACCGGCCATGGGGAAGGTCGACCGGCCACCTAAATCTTAGGAAACCGGCCGGCCATGATCCTCTCTCCAGGTACTTTACAAAAATGCCCTCTGTTTCCCCCCAGATTTTGTATCCGGGGGGGCCAACTTTTGGGGAAAAATTTGAATTCCATTCCCCCCATTTTTTCCCCCCTCTTTTGCCTATATATCCAGGCCCTCCAGCTCCCATTTGA